>CBVK0102052119.1:0-22017 GCA_900067695.1 Picea abies
TTTTACGCCTGCGGAGTTATACTATGGTCTAAAGAATACTGCAGTGATTAAATCCCCAAATTCTTAACCAGAAAGAAATGTATATTTACTTGGAAACCTGAACACAGTTGTGCGGCAATAGATCTGGTCGGTTTTAATTTGTTTATGTTTCTGTCCCCAAAGGGTTCTACAGACAAGGGTTTGCCCTGTGCTATATCTCTCTGATATATGTGTGGGGTCCAACAGTAGTACTCGTCCCAATATCTTAGGGCATTAACTAAGGAGGATAGACCATACCCTTAGCCATACTACCCGACTACCAAGGTACTAGAGAGTATCTTCCCGAGTGTTGTTCTTGGTGACCCTATAGCAGTCCGAAGGCCAATAGGTTTATCTAAAAAGGGTTTTAGGAAATCTAGGTTGATCCGTACACAGGTGTTGTCTGACGTGCTACCACTCGAAGGGGTACAAACAGGGGTTACAAAGGTGGCCAACAGATGTGCGCACAAGGGTGGCCAACAGATGTGCGCTTAAGAACCACTTGTATTTCCTGCGTGTATGAATCCCTCAACTGCAGGTTTATTCGTGTAACGACAAATCTCTGTGGCTTAAAGACACCAGAATACGTCTCTACCCTGGAAAAGAAATTCCCACAATTTCTGCCAAGGAAAGTTCTTTGATACCACTTGCAAGATACCAGATATATTAAATACGCAGAACAGAAATAAAATGCTAGAAATGGCAGAATAATAGTAATATAACCAACATAATCTCCACAATAACATAGAAATAATATAAGAACAACAACTGAAATAGCACTTTGATTCATAAAGCAATGTTCACAGGCCTCTTCGAGGGGGCAACCTCCAGTTGAGCAGCACTCTGTTACAATAATCTCCAAGCTAGGGTTTTCATACCCTCGACCCTTATTTATACTAAATATGTATATTAAGAGAAGCATCTAGAGGAAGATCCTTCTAGAAGAGGAAGCTTCTATTAGGTCTTCTTACATACACCTTATTCTATTTTATTGAAAGGCCTTATTAATGTTGACCTTTATTACATCCGAATACATTGATCTACCTATGTGCGGGTTAGGACCCTAACAAATTTCACCTAATTTAGTCCATAATCTTGTTATTGCACCATATTTTAGAGGTTTCTCCAAACCACAATATTGATCTAACATTGCTTGACCAAAGATATTGGCTTGTTGATACAACTTTGATGAATCTAATATACCTTCAATCTCTTCTCCTTATACATTGAGATTCTTGTAATTGGTGCACTAAAATTTTTAATTTTTCTTAAAAAGTCAACTATTTTAGCCTCTCTATTGTGTTTCTGGTTCCAATATTGAGGGTATACCATATACATGGCCTTCAATAATTCATATTGAGGAAATCGTTCCTTTATCTTTGATGCTAGTGATTTTGCAATTTCTATAAAGTTGTGTTTCAATGAAATCACAACATTATTGAATTGGTCTCTTGACACATGGAACTCTTCAGTGATTCATCCCATCTTACTAACATAATGAAATGGAACCATATACTCGTGCACTTCCATATATAGTATTCCTTTTCCATCAAACTTCAAACAATTTTCAATGTTTTCTATTTCAATGATAGTATTCCAACCTTTAAACGATGGACATGTGAAAGACTCTGGCATTGTATACAAATTATCCAATTGAAGACATTATGTGACTCTGAGACATTTTCAAAAGGAAATTCATTTCGTAAAGCATAGGAATAATTCCATCCAATTTTAATAATGTCTATGTATCAGTTAGTCGAAAGAGAATATCTTGAGATTTTTCTACATTGAAGCGATGCTCATACATCACTGATGCAGGAGCATTGATATCACATCAAAAGGAAGAAGACATGGAATTGGAATTGACACCTCAACACATCGAAGGAGCCAAACCAACCTTAATCATCTTGGTAGCGGTGTGAATATCTTTTTTCTCGTTAATTTATTAACCGTATGTAAAGTCGGGCCACCATTTGAAATGACAGAGTGGTTGTAAATCCTTTACACGGCTGTAAATGTATTACATGTGTGGGATATTAGCACTGATTAGTCATTAGGTTGCATTAATTGAGTAAGTAACCACTTGAACATAATGTAATAGTATTTAGGTAGGAGGAAGGAGAGTGAGGAAAATCTGGGTCCTTAGACAAGTTTTTCTTGTAATAGTTGTAAAGGATAAAATGACTGTAATTATGTTTTCTTCTGAAATAAAATAGAACAGAGGAAATTGACCCAAATACACATTGTTGATATTGTTTATAGTTTGACTATTTTGTTATGTGTTTGTGAATGGATGATGTTCATAGTGAATGAATGAATAATCGAATGAGTTCAATTGTTTCTCTTCTGTAAGATTATGCAAGGAGTGCATGAAGAGCACAAGGAGTGTGTGTGAAGAAGTATTTTTCGACTTAAATATCAGAAGGGATAGTGGGAAAATTATGTATGCAAAGTGTGCATATTGAGCGCAAGGAGTGCGTATAGAAGAAAACTTGTGTTAAAGTTTGAAAGCTCAGGAGGTTGAGTGCAGAGTATGCCAGGAGGGCATCAGAAAGTCTTTTGAGTAAGACACAGAGTGCAATTGTGCACTAGGGACAAGATTTAATTTCAATTTCCAAAAGCTCAGGAGGAGTAGTGGTTTTAATTCTCGAGAGGAAATACTTAGAAAAATTTATAAGTTTTGAAGAGTTGAAGTGCTCGAAGGTGGAGTGCAGAAAATTGAAGTTCGAAGAAAGAACAAGTACGGAGGATTGAGTGGTAGAAATCCTTCATAAAAGAATTTTGAATATTGGATAAGATTGAGGGTTAAGATCCATTTAGGAGGAGCTGAGATCTTTTAAGATGTTAGATCTTAGAGAATTTGCACACTTTTTAGTCGTGAGGAATTATCGGAATTTTGCAAAACCAAAGGATTTGGAAGAAGCAGAGTGAAATTCGTGAAACCCCAAGATGCGAAAACCTGAAATCATTGGGACCATCCATTAAAAGGGGGCACGTGGCAAAAGATCAACAATTCCCTTACTTGTAGGGTGGAAAGGTCAAAGGGGGAGTTGTGAGAATTCACGAAACACGAAATCGTGATTTGATCGCAGTCGTTGGCTAAAGAGTTATTGTGGACCATGGATCTGATTCGAATATTTCACAATTTCGGGTATCGAAGGATCGGGATAATGGAGGTGAATCGCATCAGGATTTCCCGATACGTGAAATCCTGACACGCTCGGAAGGATCATCCCCAGTTCATAGTGAAGGGTCATATGGATGAAGGATAAGGGAGGAGCTAGCATGTGCTAGGCCCTTGTCGGAATTTTTAAAATCGAGAGTTCGGGAGTTTGAAGGATGGAGAGTTGGTTGACTCATATAGATGATACGTGAAATCACGACGTGCCTTTTCAAATAGGTGTGTGGTCACAAAGCGTGGTCACATGGAGAAGACTTATGCTTAGAGCTTGTTCATGTGGGCAGAAGTTTCATAGAGACCTATTGATTCTTTTCTTAGAGGTTCCAGCAGGGAATTGAAGACTATTTTAGATCAGTCTTGAGAAGATCCTAGACCAGGAGGTCATGCAGCCCTTGGAGATAAGGGGGGTCTACACCAAGTGGTATCAGAGCTTGAAAAAGATTTGAAGTTGAAATCTATGTGTTATGAAAAGTTGAAGCGATGTCGCCGAGGATACGCACAGGACCACCTATAGAAAACCGTGTTGTAGGAAGAGAAGTAAGATAACTTCGTGCAAGGTTGGAAGCAATGGAAGAAATGCAAAGGATAACACCTACCATTGAATATGTCAGTGATGTAGAAAGCGAAGAAATAGAAATTGAAGAAATTCTAGGGGAAGATGCCACTAAAGAATGCTTGCAAAAAGCTGTTGTGAAATTGGGAGCTTGAGCAAAGATGGACGTCCCAATGTATGAAGGTAACTTGGATGCTGAAGAGTTATTGGACTGGATGAGGTCCCTGGATAATTATTTGGACTATGAAGATGTCGAAGAAGGAAGGAAGGTGAGACATGTTGTCACAAGATTAAAAGGACACACAACATTGTGGTGGGATGAACTGCAGGAAGAAAGAAGGAGCAAAGGCAAACAAAAGATAAAGAATTGGGATAGTATGGTAGCCAAATTGAAGGCTAAATTCATACCTAGGGATTACCAGATAGAGTTATTCAGAAAATTGCAGAACCTGAGATAGAGGGGTATGACAGTGAAAGAGTATACAGAGTAATTTTATAGGTTGAATATTAGGACTGGACAAAGAGAGAAGGATGATGAAAAAGTTGTCAGGTATATAAATGGTTTGAGGTATGAAATTCATGATGAAATCAACATTATGACTATGAGGACAATGGAAGATGCTTATCATATTGCTCTAAAGGCAGAAGAAAAGTTGGCCAGAAACCAGAGTCAACAGAATAGAAGCAAAGGATTAAATAGAGGTAAGGGAGTTGTCTATGATAAGGCACTGAAAGATAAGGATGAGAATGAGAAATCATATGGTCGCTTTGAAAGAGGAGGAAGTTCTCAAAGAAGACCGTTTGGTGGGAGAAATTATTTTCCTCGAGGGAGAGGAAGAAGTAGAGAAGGTGGAGTTAAATGTTATGTCTGTGGAAAGACATGACATATGTCTTGGGAATGTCTCGAGAGGAAGAGAGAAGGAGGAGGAGAAGCACACATTTCGGAAGCCCGGAAAAATGTGGAAGCAAAGGCAGCAGAAGGAGGACAAAATCTTATGATGAGGAAAGTTCTTCTAAATCCAGATAAAGAAATAGAAGACCCAATTCAGTGAACGAGGTTGTTCAGGACTTCTTTTAAAACAAAGGACAAAGTTTGCAAGATGATTATATATAGTGGGAGTACTGATAATTTAGTATCAACATAGATGGTGGAGAAGATGAAGTTGGAGACAACTGCACACCCAAGTCCATACAAATTATTGTGGTTGAAGAAAGGACATCAAGTAATGGTAAGTCAACAATGCAAAGTTGAATTTCAAATAGGAGGCTATAAAGATGAGATTTTGTGTGATGTAATTCCCATGGATGTTTGTCATATTTTGTGGGGGAGACCATGGCAGTTTGATAGGAATGTTATTCATGATGGGAAAGAAAAATACTTATACTCTGGAAAAAAATGGTAGAACCCACATGTTACTGCCAATATAAGAGAAGAAAGAAAAGGAAGAAGCCATCACAAGAATACTTCTCATGAGTGTGAAGGAACTCTTGAAGGAGGTCAAGAAAGATCAGGAAATGCAATTTGTTGTAGTAAGGAAACCAAGAGTTATCCTTACCAATACTTCTATGGATGATTTACCTAAAGAAATCCAAAAATTGTTGGAGAATTTTGCTGACATAGTAGTGGATGAGTTGCCTCACTCATTACCACCCATTAGGAGTATTAGTCACCATATTTACTTGATTCCAAAAGCCAATTTACCAAATAAAAAAGCGTATAGGTTGACACCTCGAGAGAATGAAGAAGTTAAAAATCAAGTTCAGGAGTTGTTAGATAAAGGTTTAGTCAGGGAAAGTCTAAGCCCATTTGCAGTGCCAACTGTATTGAGTCCAAAGAAGGATGGGGGATGGAGAATGTGTATAGATTCTATATCCATCAACAAGATTACCATCAGGTATAGATTTCCTTTACCCAGGATGGATGATTTGATGGATTGTTTGAGTGGAGCAAGCTATTTTTCAAAAATAGACTTGAAGAGTGGATATCATCAGATAAGAATGAGAGAGGGAGATGAATGGAAAACAACATTCAAGACAAATGAAGGTTTGTTTGAACGGCTAGTCATTCCATTTGGATTGACAAATGCTCCAAGTACATTTATGAGGTTGATGAATGAAGTACTGAAGGAATTCATATGTAAATTTGTCATTGTATTTCTGGATGATATATTAGTTTTCAACAAAACAGAGGAAGAACATTTAAAGCACTTGACATTAGTGATGAGGAAATTGCAGCAAGAAAAGTTGTTAATAAACTTGAAGAAAATTTCTTTTATGAAGAAAGAGCTCATATATTTGGGTTTTGTGATCTCCTCAAATGAATTGAAGATGGATCCAGAAAAGGTGATATCAATCAGAGAATGGATGTCACCCAGGAGCATATTTGAGGTGAGAAGTTTTCATGGTTTAGCAAGTTTTTATAGAAATTTTATGAGAAATTTTAGTGGTATATGTGCACCCATGATGGATATTGTGAAGAAGAAACATAAGTCTTTTAATTGGACAGAGGAGGCTGAGAAAAGATTTAGAGTGTTGAAAAAGAAGATAACAGAACAACCAGTTTTGGTTTTACCAGATTTTGGAAAGACATTTCAGGTGAGGTGTGATGCAAGTGGAATAGATATTGGAGCAGTTTTGATTCAAGATAATAGGCTAGTTTCTTATTTCAGTGAGAAGTTGAATGATGCTAAGGAGAATTATTCAACATATGACAAAGAGTTTTATGCAGTGATTCAAGCTTTGAAAAAATGGAGACATTATTTAATTCCAAAAGAGTTTGTATTGTATAGTGATAATCAAGCTTTGCAATTTATTACGAGGCAAGAGAAGTTGAATCAGAGACATGCTAAGTGGGTAGAATTCATGAAAAAATTTACTTTTGTCATTAAACATATTTTTGTAAGTGCTAACAAGGTTGTAGATGCTTTGAGCAGGAGAAGTTTCGTTATATAGGAATTTCAAGTGAAGACCTTAGGGTTTGAGCACCTTAAGGAAATGTATCGGGAAGATTCATATTTTAAGGAGGCTTACGAAGCGTATGAAAATCCTTTGTTGAGGGATAATAACTCATGGTTAGAATATTTGATCTAGGATGGATTGTTGTTTAAAGGAAGCAAATTGTGCATACCAATATGTTCAATGAGAGATAATTTGTTGAAAGAAAATCATAGTGGAGGTTTAGTCAGACATTTTGGTCATGAAAAAACATTTGTGCAACTGAGTAGTTTGTATTATTGGCCAGGTATGAGGGAAGATGTGAATAAATTTGTAGACCGATGTAATATTTTTCAACATGTGAAAGGGAAGAGACAAAACACTGGTTTGTATCAGCCATTTCCTATTCCAGAAAGGCCTTGGGATGCAATTAGTATGGACTTTGTATTGGGATTACCTAAAACCCATAAGGGAAGTGATTCTATATTTGTTGTGGTCGATATATTTTCCAAAATGGCACATTTCATACCATGCCAGAAAACAAATGATGCTACACACATAGCCAATTTGTTTTTCATAGAAGTGGTGAGATTACATGGATTGCCCATAAGCATAGTTTCAGATAGGGATACTAAGTTTGTAGGACACTTTTGGAGGACTCTATGGAAGAGGCTAGGAACCAATTTATCTTTTAGTTCAACATATCACCCTCAGACAGACGGATAGACCGAAGTGGTGAACATGAGTCTGGGAAATTTGTTAAGGAGTTTAGTCACTGAACATGGCCATCGATGGGATAAGATTCTAGCCCAAGCAGAATTTGCATTTAACAATTCAGTTAATAGAAGCACTAGAAAAAGTCCATTCGAGATAGTATATGGAAGACAGTCGAGAGGGGTTGCAGAATTGAGAGAATTGAAACAAGATGAATTCAGGAGCGCTGGAGCAAAATATTTTGCTACAGAAATGCAAAGACTTCATGATCAAGTTAGGAGGCAGATACAAGATAGTAATCAAAAGTATAAGGATAGAGTTGATCATAAAAGAAGGGAAGTTCAATTTGAAGTGGGAGATGAACTTTTATCACATTTCAGGAAAGAGAGGTTTCCAAGAGGAACATATAATAAGTTGAAGATGAAAAAGATAGGACCATGTAAGATCCTTAGAAAATTTGCAGCACATGCTTATGAAATTGAGTTGCCAGATAATGTTGGGATATCACCGATATTCAACGTTGTAGATTTGTATCCTTATAACAGAGATGACAGAGGAGAATTGGATGATTAGGAAGAGATTCAATGGGAAGAACATATGCCCACAGTAGAAAAACCTCAGATGGAGAAAATTTTAGAAAAGAGAGTTGGAAGGAAAACCAGAAGAAAGATGTATCTTGAATATTTGGTGAAATGGAAGGATCACCATGTGGAAGATTCAAGTTGGGTAACTGAACTTGATATTTTGAAGCATGGAAAAACAGTGCGAGAACTCATGGACAGGAGTCCATGAATATTTGGCCAGAGGAGTATGATGTAGAAGCATCACTATCACATCAAAAGGAAGTGGACATGGAATCAGAATTGACACCTCAACACATCAAAGGATCCAAACCAAACTTAATTAGATTGGTACCGGTGTGAAGATTTTTTTTATTCTCTCGTTAATTTATTAACTGTATGTAAATTCGGGCCATCGTTTAAAATGACAAAACGATTTTAAATCCTTTACATGATTGTAAATGTATTACAGGTGTGGGATATTAGCCCTGATTAGTCATTAGGTTGCATTAATTGAGTAGGTAACCACTTGAATAGAATGTAATAGTATTTAGGTAGGAGGAAGGAGAGCGAGGAAGCTCTGGGTCCTTAGACAAGTTTTTCTTGTAATAGTTGTAACGGATAAAATGATTGTAATTATCTTTTCTTATGAAATAAAATAGAATAGAGAAAATTGACTCAAATACACAGTGTTGATATTGTTTACATTTTTATTGTGTTGTTATGTGTTTGTGAATGGATGATGTTCATAGTGAATGAATGAATAATTGAATGAGTTCAATTGTTTCTCTTCTGTAAGATTATGAAAGGAGTGCATGTAGAGCGCAAGGAGTGCATGTGAAGAATTCTTTTTTGACTTAAAGCTCAGAAGGGATAGCGGGAAAATTTTGTATGCAGAGTGTGCATATTGAGCGCAAGGAGTGCATATAGAAGAAAACTTGTGTTAAAGTTTGAAAGCTCAGGAGGTTGAGCACAAAGTATGTCAGGAGGGCGTCAGAAAGTCTTTTGAAGAAGACATAGAGTGCAAGTATGAGCTAGGGACGAGATTTGATTTCAATTGCCAGAAGCTCAGGAGGAGTAGTGGTTTTAAGTCTCGAGAGGAAATACTTAGAAATTTTTCGAAGTTTTGAAAATTTGAAGTGCTCGAAGGTGGAGCACAGAAAATTGAAGTTCGAAGAAAGAATAAGTATGGAGGATTGAGTGGGAGAAATCCTTCATAAAATAATTTTGAAGATTGGATAAGATCAAGGGTCAAGATCCATTCAGGAGGAGTCGAAATCTTTTAAGTCATTAGATCTCGGAGAAGTCGCGCACTGGTTAGTCACGAGGAATTATCAGAATTTCGCAAAACCAAAGGATTTGGAAGAAGCAGAGTGAAATTCGTAAAACCCCAAGACGCGAAATCCGTAAATCATTGGGACCATCCATTAACATGGGACACATGGCAAGAGATCAACAATTCACTGACTCGCAGGGTGGAAAGGTCAGAGGCGTAGTTGTGAGGATTCATGAAACGCGAAATCACAATTTGATTGAAGTCATTCGCTGGAGAGTTATTGTGGACCATTGATCTGATCTGAATATTTCATAATTTCAGGTATCAGAGGATTGGGATAACAGAGCTGAATCGCATCGGGATTTCCTGATACGCGAAATCCTGACGTGCTCGGAAGGATTGACCCCAGGTCATAGTGAAGGGTCATATGGATGAATGATAAGGGAGGAGCTAGCATGTGCTAGGCCCTTGTCGAAATTTCAGAACTCGAGATTTTGGGAGTTCAAAGGACGGAGACTTGGTTGACTCATATAGTCGATACACGAAATCGCGATGCGCCTTTTCGAATAGGCATGTGGTCACAAAGCGTGGTCACGTGTAGAAGACTTACACTTAGCACTTGTTCATGTGGGCTGAAGTCTCATAGAGACCTGTGGATTCTTTTCTTAGAGGTTCTAGCAAGGAATCAAAAATTGTTTCAGATCAGGAGGTCATGCATCCCTTGGAGATAAGGGGGGTCTACACCAATCACCCCTAATAAGGATTGGTACTCACTAAATAGTATTTGAGTTGGTCCATTCAATGAGATCCATCTTGTATCAACATATTTTAGTAGATGTTTTTCGTCCGTAACACCCTCAACAAATTTTTGAAACTCTTTAAATCGCTTGGGACTATGAAAAAAGTATGCATGAGTTTCACATACAAGATATTCAACTTTTGAAACCAGTGGAAACTTGCTTACTATTTTAAATGAAATATTCATTCTATGAGCTATACAATGAATACTAATAATAAATGGTGAAGCTAATAGTTGTATTTTGACACAGATGCCATTTATTTTCCCTTGCATGATTGATGCTCCATCTGTTCTGACACATACCACTTTTTCGCAATCATTAAATGATCCATACCACCAATTTCCTTTAAAGTCTTGATGACAAGTGCATAAATATTTATAGTTGTAGAATTATCCCTTATTTTATGAACCCAAGTAAATATAAATTCCTAAAATGATCATTAACCATATAAATTCTCATGTAGATCCATGAAGTATTATCAATAGCTATAACTTCATCCAAAGACAATGACAAAAACCTAGTATTTTCAATCTTCTCTTTCAAATCATCCTTTACTACTTGAGCTAGATATTTTTCCCATTCCCAACCACTCGCTATTGACCAATTAGAAGATGGAAATTTTGACACTTCAAGAAAAGATATAAATTTCTTGTAATCTAGATAATCTATCATAGGATGACCTCTAGATAATATGTGAAATATAGTACTTAATTGCATTGTCTTGGATAACAAATTTATTTCCATCGTATTTCCAAATATAGATGTGATGATTCCTCGACTTGCCTCAAGTTTTCTCTTATTGATTAAGTATTTATTATATTCATCTTCATATTTGACATGTTAACATTCCTCAAAATATTTCCATCTGATAATATATTTTTCCTCTCCATTTACAATTTCTTTATCATACACCTTTCATGCATGATTCTTTATTGTATCTAACTTCATCTGCAATTTTACTGTCTTTCCAAGTTTCCAACTACATATAATACATCTAACTTTTCGTGAAGCCTCTTTCTCATTTGTTGGAGGTATTGGTTCAATAAATGGAAATTTTGAGACCCATTCCGATTGGAATTGTCTCTCTATCTCCCATTGGCCTTTTTTCCTTTTCCGTGATTGTGAATGGTTTGTGTTGCCTTCCAAGAAAAAACCTTCAACATTGTTATTGTCAACTTTGGGTGAAATTGCTTTCATCTCACTTTGATCACTAGAGGAACCTATTTTATCATCTATTATATGGATATTAGATGGATTCTCAGAAGATTTGACATCTCTTTCACTGATGGGTTGCTCAAAATAGCTTGAATCATGAAGAGAATGTGGGTTCTTGGATTGAGGATTTTGAAAGTATGGAAATACATCCCTCTGTTTTGATGTTTTCTTTCGACGTTCATTGTTTGAAATCTCATGGGAATTTTCACAATTAGAATTTCAAATCGATCTAGAAACCAAAAGTGAAACCTGCATGAGAAAAATAATACAAAATTGGTCATCCATTTGGAAATTCAACACACATGCAAGAGATATATCAATTTGAAGAACTCAATTCTTCTCAACAAAACTAACAGTACTTATCTAAAAAGAAATCACTTCAGCATACAACAAGTCATTTTCATCTTGCATATTATTATTGGCTCAAAATAATGCCACATCAATAAAAATCCATCTTTAAAAACTATTTTTTCTATGATAGGTTGGTTTTAGGTTGATAATTTGTTTTGTCTAGAAGTGTGTTCCATGATAAATTGTATGGATACATTCAGTCTTAGATACAAAGATAGATCGGAAGGTCCATGTTGTCAGACATTTTGCATGTGGATTTTACCACATGTTTTTCTTGGGTTTATCTCATATCCTTGATGTATTACATAGTACGATGGTCCATTCTTTTCTATTGGGACCTTCGTATGATATGAGTGATGAGATGTTGTTGCTATTTATGCCATGTTTTCATGCTATGCCATGTAAAACAATGATGATGATTTGTACATTCACCTACAAATAATAGCTATAGATTACATTCACCTACAAACACATATGACTGATAATATGAACAACAAACCTGCAAATATGAAAACAATAAACTAATCTATAGATCAAAAACTTAAACTATTGAACCACCATAGTGGTGCACCTTGATTCTCCTTTATAGACTAGGAGGAAGAGGGAAGACACATTGTAACTGGACACATCCAAGAAGCATCCTCAAAGCATAAGCCTAACCAAATGGATAACAGTGCCTGAGTTAATGCATCCCAATTGGAGAATGGTTGTGGCATGTATGCATGTACACTCCTCCTTAAACTCTGCACCCTCACTCAGCTCCTCATGCATGCACACTAACTACCTAGGGATTGGAAACTTTCTCTAAGAATAGATCATGCATTTGTGTAACTGAACTGAATTGAAATATGGGCTGGTAGAAAACTTAACTGAATCGACAATTACAGCTTATAACGGTGACAACTATAGTATCCATTTCCAGAAAGAAATAATGTTGCTTGTTAGTTGTTCCTCTAGAGAAAATAAAAGAGTACCCCAAATCTGATAAATAGATGACATTTCCAACCACAGAGTGTAAACCATACACCGCTCATATTATAGTGCAAGATTGGATCATACTTCTACAAGATTGGATGCAGAGAATAGTCATTTAAACCATGGAAACTGTGTTAAGTAATCTAGAATTTAATGATTAATCAAATCTGGAATTTACAGTAGAAATGTATCATGAAAAAACCATATTTGGTTTAGCCGAAATCCATCCCTTGATACTTGTTTGGTGGGATGCTTGTTTCATCTAAATAAATGTGGAAAATTCATCATTGAAAACCACCTTAATCCAAATTTGCACCAAGTCTAATAAGCTCTTTGAAATCCTTGACCAAACCTCAGTTTTTGTGCCTTTAGGGTTTTCCCCTTGAATTGGAGAGAGATGGTGGATAACTTCTCTACATTGCTCTTATGTCTTCATCTTGTGAGTTCATAATTTAACAATATAGGTGAGGGTTTGAGGACTAACATTGCCTACAAATGCAAGGTATTTCTTGTGATTTTTCATTCAACAAGCATGAAATTATCTCAATCCAGTTCAAGTTTACGTGGTTTTCATATGCTAGTTTATTCTTTCAAAACTACATGTTTGAGGCTCAAATATACATGCATATACCTGTTATACCTATTGATTTTCATGAAATGTGGAACACGTCATTGCTTTTCATTGGGGTTGAAGAGCTTTAATTTTACAATGAATTACCCAGGTTTAATATCCATGTTTCCCACAATGAATATGTGCAATTCCATGGATGGCTCATTCTTTTTCATGCATGTAAGGTTTAGTGGCTAATTATAGTACCTAGTTATTTGTAGTGTAACAATGACTGCTACTGTTAGAGGCACCTGCAAACACTACAATATTTATATTTCTAATGGTTATTGTATACTAGAAGATGTCATTGTAGATGAGTCAAGGTGCTCATCTAAGTTATAAATCAAGTGCAATATTCATTACGTCATGAGCTCTTGTGTTAGATTTTATTTCTAAATTTATTCATGAATCATGACACCACTAACGATGAGGTAACACATTATATTGAATTTCTTAGAAATATGGATATTTGAAATAATGCATTATTTTAATTAAAAATATCCGTGTTTAATGTATTTTATGTTTTCATGGCTTGGAAGTGAAACTGCCATAGAAAAGATCAGCCTTTATAACATACGTTCTATACACTCAAATTCTCATCTGATGCTCTACTTAATCCCTAAAATATAAAGGTTAAAATTTGTTCAATTTCATAATCCATGATCTGATTTTTTCTCTACTTTGCAACAATTGGTTCATAGTCTTTCAAAGTGATACATATCATATTAATTGTAGATACTCATTTCACCATTGTCTTTTGAAGCTAAATTATTTCAGGGTTATGAATAACTATTAACCTATGTATGGTTGACCATCGATACATTGAGCTTAAAATAGACTATCAAATCAGCACGTGCATGTCTAATGGAGATGGATGTTACTATTGGACAATGATAAGACCCAATAACATCCATGGCTACATCAACTAGTCATCAAAATCTAGAAAAGGTGAAACCTGGGTGGCTAGGGATGTTACATCCACTCACTAGATCAACTAGGGTTTCACACCCACAACCCTTCTCAGGTTCACATGTCAATCAATGGCATAGATTTTGTTAAATCACTAAAACCTAGACGTACCACCCATTGAATACCTCCAACAACTATGTTTCCTCCAATGTTGATCTCTCCATACACAAAATTATAGAAGGCTTAACATACATCACTATGATACCATGTTAGAATTCTTCAACAAATGGTAACAATCTTAGTTTGATTTTTAACCTAACTACCTAGTGATAGAAAAACAGGATTGTGGAGAAATAAAATAAAACAAATGCATAAATAAAACATATAAGATACACAATACAATAGAGACACATATATACGTGGTTCACCCAGTGTGGGCTATGTCCACCAGAGAAATTTCCAGGTCCTTCCTTTATAATTATAAAAAAAAATGAAGGGATACGACCTACATCACACTCATTGTAACTTCCTCTTCTTTCTCTCATAGTCTCCTCTCTCAGAATACAATATTCACACACAAACACAACTTTAATACAATTCCCTCATAAAAGAGGGTTTCATTCTAGGGAAAAACGCCATAAAATAACTTCTATTGTCAGATATGACACCTTATAATGAACAGTCCAGATTGACTATGAAATTACAATATTTTACAAGGCAATTTTTCTCAAAACTTCACTTCGGGGGAGGTGCCTCCGAATGCCCCGCTAGGGGGGATACAAAAATTGTATTGACCCCCCTTGGACCACTTTGGTCACTATTGTGGAGGGTAAATACCCCCACACCCCCCATTAGGGAATCGGGTCCAAGAATGGCTGAAACAAACATCTGAATCAGGAAGATAATCAAGCTCCACAACCAACAATATCCCACTTGGAGATTCATAAAAACAACTCCATCGTTGTTGTATCTGTTGGACTATGATACTTCTTCGACTTGAAAATTTTCTCATCTTCACCTTCATGCTTGAAGACCAACTGAAACTCAGAAGGAACTCAGTTTCTCCCTGGTTACTCCCTTTGTTAACATGTCTGCAGGATTCCAGCTAGTATGTATCTTTTCCAACTTCAAATTTCCATCTTCCAAGATGGATCATATGAAATGGTACCTGATTTTTATATGCTTAGTCTTTGAATAGAAAGCTAAGTTATTTTCAAGATGAGTGGAACTCTCACTGTCACAGTGCAACCTATTATTCTCATGCTTCTTTCCCAATTCCTCCATAAACCTCTGTAACCAAATCATCTCTTTACTATCCTCTGTAACAGCAACATACTCTGATTCTGTTGTTGAAATTCCAACAACCTTTTGCAGTTTTAAAATCCAACTTACTGTTGTTACACCTACAGTAAAAACATACCCTATTGTACTCCTCCTACTATCTTTATTGCCTTCCATATCTAAATCAACATATCCATGTATAACAGTGTTTGAACCTCCAAAACATAATGCATGAGTAGCAGTACCTATCAAATACCTGAGAATCCACTTTAGTGCCTCCCAATGTTCTTTACCTAGATTTTTCATATACCTTCTCACACCTCCCACTATATGTGCAATATATGGTCATGTGCAAACCATCACATACATCAAACTGCCAATTGTTGATGAATAAGGGACCCTGGACATGTATTCTATCTCCTCCTGTGTCTTGGGACACATTTCCTTAGTTAATTTTAAATGGATGGCCAAAGGTGTACTAAATGGTTTTGCATTTTGCATTCTAAACCTCTCCAACACCTTCTCTATGTACTCACCCCGAGACAATGTCATCTTGCGATTTTTCCTGTCTCTTGTTATTCTCATACCAAGGATTTTGTTTGCAGCACCCAAATCCTTCATTACAAATGAATTAGCTGATTTCTTCTTGAGCACATTTATATCCTGCATATTAGACCCTGGAACAAGCATGTCATCTACATACAATACCAAGATAATATAGCTTCCATTTTCTATCCTTTTAAAATAAACACAGTGATCAGAATGACATCTACTATAGCCTTGTTCGTTCATAAACCTATCAAACTTCAAATACCACTTCCTTGGAGCTTTCTTTAGGCCATACAAACTCTTATTCAACCTACATACCAAATTCTCCTTTCCTTTGACCTCATACCCCTGTGGTTGTTGCATATAAATCTCTTCCACCAAATCCCCATGGAGAAAAGTTTTTTATACATCTAATTGTTGAATATGAAAATCTTCTACTACCACAAGACTTAAAATAGTCCTAATTGAATTCATTTTAACAACATGAGAAAATATTTCATCAAAATATATACCTTTCTTTTGTGCAAACGCCTTTACAACAAGTCTAGACTTGTACTGCTTTTTGCCTCCATCTTCTTCCTTCAACTTGTAAACCCATTTATTCTGCAATGCTCTTTTTCTGCAGAAAACTGAACCAAGTCCGAATTCTAGTTATTTTCCAAGGAATCCATTTCCTCTTTCATGCCTTTCTCCCAGTTCTTTTTAGTTTCTACCTGCATTGCCTCTTCATAATTTTTTGGTTCACCGGAATCAATTAACAATAAATAATACAATGAAGGAGAGTATCATTCAGGGGGTCTACTTAACCTAGTATATCTTATAAAAACATTTGCAGTAGTTTGAGGTACATGGTGCTCACGTTGTTGTACATTTTGATTTTCTGGTACCTTTGGAATTTATTTTTCAGTGATCTCATCAAGCACTTTGTATTCTAGTTTTTCTTCTTTCTTTTGCCTTCCCTACAATTGATCTTTATACATGAGTTTCTCATTGAATATTACATCTCTAATCCTAATGGTTTTGTGATTTGCATAATCCCATAAGTGATAAACAAAATCATTAACACCATATCCAATAAAGGTACACTTCTTGGATTTTGCTTCAATATTCGTTCTATTTTCTTTATCAATATCAACAAATGGTTCACAACCGAAAGTCTTCATAAATGAATAGTTTACCTTTTTACTTGTCCATTCCTCCTCTGGAATGCCACCATCCAAATAACTTGAAGGTCCTCTGTTTATCAAATAAATAGAAGTATCTAAAGCATCTTCCCAAAACTGTAAGGGAACCCTGCATGCAATCTCATCACGCTCCATGATTGTCATGTTCATCCTTTCTGACACACAATTTTCTTGTGGTGTTCCTGGGACTATCTTCTCTCTACGAATCCCATGGTATGAACAATAATAATCAAACACCTTGCTATAGTATTCACCTCCATTGTCTGATCTGAGACACTTCAACCTTTTTCCTATCTCATTTTTAACCAAAGCTTTCCATTTCTTAAAAGTATTGAAAACATCAAGTTTTTGTCAAATGCAATAAACCCATGTTTTTCTAGTTGCATCATCAATAAAAGAAAACGTAATAATGAGAGCCACCAAGAAATGATACATGAGTTGGTCTCTATACATCTATATGCACAAGCTCTAACCTTTCACTCTTCTTTTCTTTTTCGACTCTGAGAAATGTAACTCTCTTCTATTTTCCATAAACACAATGCTCACAAAAATCCAAATCAATTTGTTTAAGATCTGGCAACAAATTTCTTTTATGAAGTATCTACATCCCCTTCACACTCATGGGTCCAAGCTTATGATGCCACAATGTTGTATCCACTCCTGTAGAAGCTAAATAGATAGAAGAATCAATATTACCAATACATAAATACAATGTACCTACCTTCTCTCCTTTTGATATCACTAGTGATCCTTTGGTGACCTTCCATGCCTTATCTATAAATATGGATATACAACCTTCACTTTCCAACTGCCCTATTGAAATTAGATTTTTCCTTAGATCAGGAACATGTCTTACCTCATTCAACAACCATTTTTTTCCATTTTTTTTCTTTATTTGTACCTTACCCATTCCAACAATTTTTTATGCTTTATCATCACCCAAATGAACCTATCCAAAATCACCTTGAACATAATCTAGAAAATGTTTCCTATGGGGTGTGGCATGAAATGAATCCCATGAATATACTACCCAAGACTCGTAAATATTATCTACAGAAATATTTAAAGCATCTCGTAACACATCACCTGTTACATTTGCTTCCTGATTTTTCTCTTGTTGTCCATCTCTTTGTTTCTTTGGAGCTCTATAGTCTTTCTTCAGATGTCCTTTCTTCCCATAGTTCCAACACTCTATATTTCCCAGTCTAGATTTGGATCTTCCCTTCCTAGAATTTCCATGGTTCCTTGAGCCCTTTCCTCTTTCCTTTTTTCTTCCTCTGTTCTCCACAGTCAACACATTACCTGATGTTTCACTTGTGCTTTTCCGTTGCATTTCCTCGCTAAAGATAACACCAACAACATCATCAAATTTTAGAGTGTTTGAACCAAAGACGGAGTTACTTATAACCATGAACAAACCATTCCAGCTTTCTGGCAATGAGCATAGGATTAGAATAGCCTTGACCTCATCATCAAAGTCCACTTTTACAGAACTTAGTTGATTAGTAACTGTATTAAATTCACTTAAATGATCTGCAACAGACACACCTTCTAACATCTTCATATTAAATAATATCTTATTTATAAATACCTTATTCGACATCGAGGGTTTTTCATACAGTTTATCCAATGCATCCATCGGCTCCTTCATTGTCTTTTCTTTTAAAATATTGAAATCCACCAACGTTGCCAGGCTCAGCTGTATCGTTCCTAGTGCCTTTCTGTCAAGAACCTCCTATTATTCATCCTTCATTGTTTTTGTCTTCTTTTCCATTCCTCCCAATGGTAGGAATAGATCCTTCTAATATAAATAATATTCCATCTGTCTCTTCCATAACTGGTAGTTTTGGCCATTAAATTTCTCGACCCTAAACTTTGCATCCTCTACCATTTCTCCCACTCAAACCAGGAACCTTATTTTCCTACAAGTTACCTTTCTCTCGGATACCAGTTGTTAGAAAAACATGATCATGGAGAAATAAAATAAAACAAAAAAGACACAAAATACAATAGAGACACAAATATGTGGTTCACCCAGTGTGGCATACGTCCACTAGAGAAATTTCCAAGTCCTTCCTTTATTATTATCCAGCAAATGAAGGGATACAACCTACAACACACCTGCTGTAACTTTCTCTTCTTTCTCTCATAGTCTCCTTTCTCAGAATACAATATTCACACACATACACATATTTTATACAATTCCCTCATAAAATAAGGTTTCACTCTAGGGAAAAAAAACCCTAAAATAACTTCTATTGTCATATTTGTGACCTTATAATGAACGGTCCAAATTGAATATGAAATTACAATATTTTACCAGGCAATTTTTCCCAAACATTTGCTTTGGGGGCATTGCCCCTGAATCCCCCACCAAGGGGCAGCTACCAAAATTGTCTCCACCCCCCTGGACCCCCCTGGTGATAGTTGTGGGGGGGAAATACCCCCGACACCCCCCATTATGGAATGGGGTCCAAGCATGGTTGAAATAAACATATGAATCGTGAATATAATGAAGCTCCACAACCAACAATATCCCACTTGGGGGTTTATCACAATACCTCCATCGCTCTCGTATCTGCTGGGATATGACCCTTCTTGGACCTGGAAAATTTCACATCTTCGCCTTCATGCTTGAAGACCAACTGAAACTGAACAGGAACTCAGTCTCTCCCTGGTTACTCCCTTTGTTAACATGTGTGCAGGATTTTGGCTAGTATGTATCTTTTCCAACATCAAATGTCCATCTTCCAAGACGGATTGTATGAAATGGTACTTGATTTGTATATTATTATTCTTTGAATGGAAGGATGATTTCTTTGCAAGATGAATGGCACTCTCACTGTCACAGTACAACCTGCTATTCTCTTTCTTCTTTCCCAATTCCTCCATAAACCTTTGTAACCAAATCATCTCTTTATTAGCCTCTGTAGCAACAACATACTCTTCTTCTGTTGTTGAAAGTGCAACGACCTTTTGCAGTTTTAAAATCCAACTTACCGTTGTTCCCCCTATAGTAAAAACATACTATGTGGTGCTCCTCCTACTATATTTATCACTTGCCATATCTGAATCAACATATCCCTATAGAACAATGTTTGAACCTCCAAAACATAATGCATGAGTAGCAGTACCTCTCAAATACCTGAGAATCCACTTTACTACCTCCTAGTGTTCTTTACCTAGATTTTTCATATACCTGCTCACAACTTTCACTACATGTGAAATATCTAGTCTTGTGCAAACCATCACATAAATCAAACTACCAAATGTTGATGAATAAGGGACCCTAGACATGTATTCTATCTCCTCTTGTGTCTTGGGACACATTTCCTTAGTTAATTTGAAATGGTTTGCCAAAGGTGTACTAACTGGTTTTGCATTCTACATTCTAAACCTCTCCAACACCTTCTCTATGTACTCACCCTGAGACAATGTCAATTTACGATTTTTCATGTCTCTTGTTATTCTCATACCAAGAATTTTCTTTGCAGCACCCAAATCCTTCATCGCAAATGAATTAGCTAATTTATTCTTGAGCACGTTTATATTATGCATATTGGACCTTGCAACAAGCATTCCATCTACATACAATAGAAATATAATATAGCTTCCATTTTCTAGACTTTTAAAATAAACACAGTGATTAGAATGACATCTACTATAACCTTGTTCTATCATAAACCTGTCAAACTTCAAATATCACTGCCTTGGAGCTTTTTTTAGGCCATACAAGCTCTTCTTCAACTTGCATACCAAAATATCATTTCCTTTGACCTCATACCCCTATGGATGCTGCATATAAATATCTTCCTCCAAATCCCCACAGAGAAAAGTTGTTTTTACATCTAATTGTTCAAGATGCAAATCTTCTACTACCACAAGACTTAAAATAGTCCTAATTAAAGTCATTTTAACAACAGGAGAAAATATTTCATCAAAATATATACCTTTCTTTTGTGCAAACCCCTTTACAACAAGTCTAGCCTTGTACTATTTTTTTCCTCCATATTATTCCTTCAACGTGTAAACCCATTTATTCTGTAATGCTCTTTTTTTTGTAGGCAACTAAGCCAAGTCCCAAGTCTGGTTATTTACCAAGGAATCCATTTCCTCTTTCATGCCTTGCTGTCAATTCTTTTTAGTGTCTACCTGCATTCCCTCTTCATAACTTTTTGGTTCACTAGAATCAGTCAACAATAAATAATACAATGAATTAGAGTATCGTTCAGGGGGTCTCCTTAACCTTGTAGATCTTCTAACAACACTTGCAGAATTTTGAGGTACATGTTTCTCATATTGTTGTATTTTAATTTTTTGGTACCGTTGGAATTTATTTTTCAGTGATCTTATCAAGCACTTTGTATTCTGGTTTTTCATCTTCTTGTTTCCTTCCCTACAATTGATTTTTATACATGACCTTCTCATTGAATATGAAATCTCTACTCCTAATGATTTTTTTATTTTCATAATCCTATAAGAGATAACCAAAATCATTGACACCATTTCCTATAAAGGTACACTTTTTGGATTTTTCTTCAAGTTTTCTTCTATTTTATTTATCAGTATGGACAAATGATTCACAAATGAAAGTCTTCAAAAATGAATAGTTTACATTTTTACATGTCCATGCCTCCTCTAGAATGCCATGATCCAAAGAACTTGAAGGTCCTTTGTTTATCAAATAAATAGCAGTATCTACAACTCAACATCTTCACAAAACTCTAAGGGCAGCCCTACATGCAATCTCATACTCCTTGCACGCTCCATGATTATCCTGTTCATCCTTTCTAACACACCATTTTCTTGTGGTGTTCTTGTTGGTTTTGGAGCCTGATTATCTTTTTGATTCAGAGGTCTTTTACTTTCAGCCATGTTTATACCCCATGAAGTATTTACACCCCAAA
>CBVK0102052123.1:0-16608 GCA_900067695.1 Picea abies
AACAAATATACTAAGGCTTTGAACTAAGCTAAGTACAAGAAATTAAATCTAGGATTTTATTCTTTTCCTTCAACAATCAACCATAAATTGAAAATACACATAAACCAATTGTTCATCCACGATATAACATCAAGCATATACTTGCATAAAGGATACTCAGGTACGTTTGTTAAATGCAAGTAAATTTAAAATTTGCTTCAAAGACGATAACCAAAATGAAAGATGAAGCCTGTGGTTTTGCTGAATGTAAAAATTGAGACCAGTGCCTTAAAGTGAATCGTGGGCAAATGTAGTTCGTGTGTTTTATTAGGATAAATTGATGTTGAGTTAATGAAATGGTTTGGGCCTCCTTCGAGGTTAGCTCTTTGTTTGGAAACTTGTGGAGAGTTTACCGAAACCCAATGATCTCACCAGTAAACTCGCTCAAAGTGCTGGATGTCCAAAACGGGTGGGAAGCTAGGTCCTGAGAGGGCCTGCCTTATTTCGCAGGTCACTTCAAGGCGTTTTCCCGCACATTAAGTTAACTACTTTAGAGATTGTCCTAATTAATCTATCAACCACTGACTAGCACAGCGTGTATGAAACTTACTTCCAGCAGATCGAGACTAGCTCGCAACTGGAAGGGTCAGGAACCGCACTGAGAGCTGAGGGGAATTTGTTTATTTTAAACAAGAAGTAAATAACTGAAACTGAAATGTGAGACTAATTACTAATCCACACTGACTAGGCCTCTTTCAAGGAGTTGAGGGGATGGTTTATTTGCCAACTTGAAATTGCAAGAAATAAAGCTAATCTAGCAATTAGTGTTCTACTTTGCAAAAGGAAATCTAATCTAAGTGTTGATTGCAGTGCTTTGTGATGAATTGAAAAATTACTTTAGCTTATCTTTAGTTATGAAATTGAATCTAAGCTAAAATGCAAAAATTGGGACAATCACAAAAAAAAACACCGTTCCCCCAGGGGGGATGAAGAGTGGGAGCTTGTAGCCCCACTGATTTTATTAAAGAATTTGCACAAATCTTTATGAGAATGACTTGTGACCATTCATTAGGAGGGTCACAAGTCTTTACAATGTTTTACAAGTGTTTATTGAAGAAAAGGGGTGCCCCCGGGGGTCCCGGATGCTCCCGCCCAAAACGGACAGAACTCTCTTATCTGTTCGTCAACCTTCACAAAACAACAAACAAACAATGACAAAAGATGCCCCAAAACACTTTGGAAGTGTCTTGGGTTATTAGTAGGAAAGCCCCAAAATTGACTAAGTAAACTAGCATAAAATGAGCAAAAATTAACTAAGAAGAGCAAGCTAAAGAGCTTGTCTCCTTGGGGTCTTTTTCTGTTGTTTTAAAACAACAATATAAAGACACTCTAATTGCCAAATATGGAATTAAAAGCTTTAAGAAAAGAACTACCCTTTAACTTACAAATTTTTTGAAAGAAAGCATGCTAAAATGAGACTTTTCCTATGCTAGATCTAATCAATTAGATGAAACTTGAAAGTACAACTTAGATCTAGTTTATCTTATGCATGTGCACTTAGATATTCATAATTTTAAATAAGGATAGATCTAAGATATTTGCATTGCCAACAAAGTAACCAAATTTTTTTTAAAAATTTTCTTTGAGAAAGAGTGAAGGAAAAAATTGTAGCCTTGGAACCCTTGGGCAATGGAGTCTTCTTGGCATGAAAGAGGGGCTATTTTCCTTTTTTGAATCTTGAAGATGAAGAGTATACAAGCAAGCTCCACTTCCCTTCAAGTATGAGACCCTACAAGCTTCAACACACTTACAAACACAACGTCAAATAGTAGTATCCTTTACATATGAAATCTAGAAAGCATGTTAATCAAGCAAGAAAGCATGAATTCTTTGATTACATATGAGAATCAACAAGATTTAAAATGCAAGCAAGCTTAGTAAATCTTGTTAAAAGAAAGATAATTGATCTAAGAAGCAAACAAGTTTAATAGATCAAAACTACAATTTAAACAATTGAAATAAATGCATCAAAACAATTTCACCTCATAGATTGGTACATGACAATGACCATCCACACATGAGATCCACACCAAGTTGCCTCCAAAGCCTTTCTTATTCCAATACAGAAAATGATAGTACAAATTACAATATGAAAGCAATTCTTATCCCAGCTCTAACTAACTATTGCAATGGGAGGATGCTCCTTTATATAGCCAAGGGTGAGAAGATGGGAGATGAGGAGGGTGCACCACTTGGTGAAGAGGGGCGCACCACTTGGAGGAGAAAACGTGCCAAATGGGAGCTAAAGGGCTGCGACCTCTCCTACTACCTCAATGCATGCCAAATGGAAGGAGGAAGAGGGTTGAGGGGTGCCACCTCTCAAGAGGTGAGCTGTCCACTCTAAGAATGCACCACCTCTCAAGAGGGGTGCACCTCCCTTTGGCACATGCTTAAATTAAAGGCATAGATGCCCCACTTTATTGCTTTGACCAATGAGAGTCCTCTCCTTGCTGCCACATAGCTTTTTGGAGTTCCAATTGTCTCCAACATGTCCCCACATGTTTTCTTGATTTTTGCTTTTGCTGATTTTTTTGATTTAATTTGACTTTTTTGGGTTTTTCGAGTAAAATCCATTTTTAAGTGATTAAAATCATTAATTTTACTCAACCAAGTGGGTACTTAGGTAATATGGGTGCTCTAGGTCCAAAAATGAGCACCCCCATGGCATATTAAGTCCCCTAGTACCACTTTTTTAATACATCTTTATTTTTTAATTAAAAATTGCCGAATTCTGGCAATTTTTTAGTTAACTGAAAAATTAAAAAATCCTAAGGGGGACTTAGTACATTTCTATAAGACTCTAGGAGAATGTTTAGCATGGTAATATACATTAGACACTAGGCTTAGATCCATGCTCAAGCCTAACCATGGGCATATACTCTAGCTCTGGAGGGATTGAGTGAAAAAACTCATAAATTATAAATTGCCTGAAAATGACAAAATATGATTAGTAAGTGAAAAAACACTCTAGAGTATAACTCACGCTTAGGAATTAAGGTGGCTAAGACCTTTTACAAGTTCATTATGCAACATCTCTTATTACAATTTTTCATGGAAATGTAAAGAGAAAAATGTTGGTCTTTATGACCGACTGAACTTCTGAACTCTGAATTTTGAACATGAACATGTTCAATCTTTGGCGGCTCGCTGGAAATTCACCCTAGTGCAACTTGGTGGATAACACTGCCCATTCCTTGGAATGTTGATGGGCTCACCATCTAAATGGCCGAGATGAAAAGAATTAGGCCCTGTTATTTCTTGGATCACATATGGACCCAACCACAAACTGTCAAACTTGTCGTGTTTTCCGGGTTTCTCTCTGCCTTTATTCCATAACAAAACTGTATCCCCAACAATGAAGTCCCTCTGCCTAGCTGACTTGTCGAAAGCCTTCTTTACTTTACTCTGGTTTCTGCAATTCTGATCATAAGCCTTTCTTCTGATTTCATCTAACTCTATGACTTGATTGATCCTGTTTTGAACTGCATCCTGTTCTGTGGAATGATCCTCAACTGACCCATAAGTAGGAAGTCTAAGGTGCACTGGCAACCTAGCCTCCAAACCATATACTAACTCAAAATGACTCTTCCCTGTTGCTGCTTTCTTAGTAATTCTGTCAACCCATAATGCATGCTTAATCTTACTATCCCAAGATTTCTTATTTTCTCCAACTATCTTCTTAACTATGGTCATTAAGTTTTTGTTACTTGACTCTGCTTGACCATTTCCCTGGGGATAGTAATCTGATGCATGTGATAAGATAATACCATACTTAAAACAAAATGAGGACATCTCAGTTGAACAAAAGGCCTTGGCATTATCTGTCACTATTTTTGAAGGCACCCCAAATCTAGTAATAATTCTGTCTTCAAGGAAATCCATCACAACCCTTTTAGTTGCTGACTTGGTAGGAATGGCTTCAACCCATTTGGTAAAGTAATCTGTAGCTGTAATAACCTATGAATACACATTACTTGAATTATCATTAAACTTCCCAATGATGTCCAAACCCCACTGTTGAAAAGGTGCTTCAACCACAATTGATTGCAAAGGGAGAGCTGCTAACTTTTGCTTTCCTGTGAAAATATGACATGGCTCACATTTTCTAACAAATTGATGCACATCTAAAAATATTGTGGGCCAATAATATCCTTCTCTAAGGATTTTGTGTGTAGTAGTTTTAGCAGCAAAATGTCCACCACAAAACCCCCCATGGAATTCATCCATTAGTTTCTTTGGCTCAACATCATCCACACATCTAAGGATAACTCCATCAGGATTCTTCCATCCCAATCCATCTCTAGTAAGGGCATACTTAGAAGATTTTAACCTTAAAGCCCTTTTCTTGTGACCCACTAGATGACTTGGACAAGTTAGATTCTTAAGATAAAAGATAATATCAACATACCATTCTACTTGTTCAAGCTTTAATAAATTAGGAGGGAACTCTTCATTATCATTTTGGCAAATCATACCCAAGGCCTTCTCATTACCTTTTGTCAACATTTTTGCTAAACCTTGACCCTTAATCAATTTTGTGGGTTTGATTTCCAAATCATACTCCTGGATCTTAGCAATCCATCTACCCCTTGAGCCCAATCCTTCTACTTGAGATAAAACATCTTTAACCGCAGAATTAGAAACATAACCAATCACCTTGGAATATCCAATGAAGACTCTGAAATGTTTAAGTGATTTCACCAAGGCATATGCTTGTTTCTCAAACATGGGATACATTAATTCTGAATTTTGCAAGGCCCTACTCATATATGCAATGGATTGATCATGGCCTTGATCATTTTTCTGAAGCAATACACCAGCAATAGTATCCTCAGAAGCAAAAGAGAAAATCTGAAAGTCCTTAGTATAATCCGGGCTAATAAGGACGAGAGCTTCAGATTTGGCAGTTTTAATACTTTCAAAAGCTCTCTTACTTTCATCGTTCCATTCAAACTTGACATCTTTCTTAAGCAACTTATATATAGGTTTCATGATTTCAACATAGTTAGGAATGAACCTATGAACAAAATTGGTCTGGCCCAAGAAGGATTGGAGAGCTTTCTTGGAAGCAGGCAAGGGTACTTTTCCAATTGCTTCAACTCTCTCTGGGTCTAACTTGATTCCATCTTTTGAAATTGTGTGGCCCAAGAGTTTACCTTCTGTCACCCCAAAGACTGACTTAGCAAGATTTAGAGAAATCCCAAACTCTCTACATCTTTCCAAAACTTGTTTAAGGTGATCAATGTGAGTTTTTCCATCCTTAGAAAAAACTGTCAAATCATCCTGATATATCTCAATTAACTTTCCAATTAATCCCCTAAAGGCATAATCCATAGCTCTTTGAAAAGTAGCTCCAACATTTGATAAACCAAATGACATTCTTAAATATTCAAAGGTTCCCCATGGAGTAGTAAAAGTGGTCTTATGCCTATCTTCCGCTTTAAGTCTTATCTGATTATAACCCGAAAAACCATCAAGCATGGAAATCATTCCTGATCCTGTTACTCTTTGTAGCAAGGTTTTCATCTTGGGAAGGGGATAGTGGTCTTTTATGCAAGCAATATTCAAATTCCTGAAATCAATACACAACCTAATCTTTCCATTCTTCTTCCTAGCAACAACCAAATTCAAGCACCATGAAGAATGTCTAGTTTGGGCTATGATGCTTGCCTCTAACATTTTTTGTAACTCCTGTTGGACCAAAGGAGCTAACTTGGGGTTCATTTGCCTCAATTTCTGTCTAAAGGGCTTAGTTTCTTCCTTCAAAGGAATCACATGTTGAATTACATCCTCCCTATAGACCTTGAGCTCATCATAACTGAAAGCCAAAACATCCCTATATTCCTTTAATAATTTAACAATCTCTTTTCTCACTTCTATAGGGGTAGTTTTGCCTACTTTTATCATCCTAGGCTCTTGATCATTTCTAATGTTGACTTCCAAGTGATCACATGGTTTTTCTTTTGACTCTTCTTTTTGCTTGTGACCATCTTGTCTATCAAAGCTTTTCTCTTGGGTCACGACTCGCCTAGGAACTGGATTTAACTTATTATTATCTCCAGTATAGTTACAACTCTCCTCTTTTTCATTGACACCAAAATCAGAAAACTCATGCATGTGAATCAAGAACTTAATAACCTGTTTATCATCATTAAAAACTTGCCAATGATCCATGTTATCCGGAACTGAGGGTCTAAAAATTACTTCCACCGAAATGTTTTCCTCAATCAAATCATCTGAAAGCTGAAGTGTGGAAGCAGCTACTGCAAGTTCATCAGCCTTAGAATTTTGTTCCCTAGGAATAACAATAAGGTTTAAGCATCAAGATCACCAATGGAGTCCCAAATTGCATTCCTATACCTTTTCAATCTTTCTGGCTTGCAAGCAAAATTATTTTTAAGTTGTTGTATGACCAAATCTGAGTCCCCGTTGATATTTAAACATTTGACACAGATATCTTTGCAAACCTCCAAACCAAGCAACAAGGCCTCATACTCAGCCACATTATTGGTTGCATCAAACTCCAATCTATAAGCAAACTTAAATATTTTACCATTTGGAGCTTGAAGAACTATTCCAGCACCTTTTCCTGATCTAGAAAAAGCACCATCAAAATTCATATACCATATTTTATCAACTCTATCATCTCGAACTTTTTCTTCTAAAGGCACAATAGAGTTAGATAAAATAACATAATTACCAAGATCATCCCCATTATACTTTAACTCATTCTTAGGATTCCTTGGGTCTTCAATATGATACCTCCTAAATACTTCCTTATTCAACTTGAAAGTATTTCCATTAGGGGTAGGGATGGTAGCATAAGATAAATCCATTTGTAGATTACCACCCAAATCTGCAGCTACCTTTCTATTTAATCACATTCCCCAAGCATCTGGAACATCAATCACCACAATGTCCATTTCAAACATGATGTCCAGAAAGACTGCTAAGTGTACTTGTAAACCTTTAATCAATCCATGCACTTCAATCGTTTTACTATCCATGGCACAAATGTTATGGTAAGGTCTAGATATTCTTAAGTTCAGTTGCTCCATTATCTTCTTAGTCATAACATTAGAACTTGCCCCTAAATCTAGCATGCAATTGTGTAATACTTTGTCATTCACAAGCAGGGAAAGGTAGAAAGGTTGATTCTTCTCATTCCCCCCATCCCAATTCTGTAAAATAACTGGTGTGTCTTGGTAAGCCACTACTGGTTGTCTATCAACAAAACTCTGAGGATGATCTTTTATGGTTTTAAGTAGTTTCTCCCTTGGGGAAGGGATCTTCATAAGTTCTGACACTGGAGCTAACATCTTAGCATTACTCAACCAACCGCCTAAGTCAATATTCAAATCTGAGTTAACATGCACATTTGACTTAGGAGGAAATGGAGATACCTTGGGAACACTAGATTGACCTTTTTCTTGACCTTTATTTCCATTCCTTTGGTATGTAATGCCCCTATACTTAGCCATTTCTGCAACTTGTTGGGGTGTGGGCTTAGGCCCAAATTTCTCTGTTGCCTTATCAACAACATTATTCATAAAACTTGCACTATTCCCATGTTCAACAAACTCCATCCAATCATACATGCCACAATTGTATTTCCTACCACACATGTAACTTGTTCATTTCCCTGATTTCCATAATCATTATCATAACAACCCTCAAGAAAAATTGGACAAGTTACTTCTTCATGAAACTCACCACAAGACCTACAATAAGGTATGGAGTGATGCTCTACCAAGTTGGTGGACTCAAAAGGGTTAGGTGGCCTTTGATCATGTGGAGGATGTCTCTTTGGCCACTTATGATTTGGCTTAGGATGTTGTCTATTGTTTTGAGACCTCTCCATAGTAATCAATCTATTTTGCAAGGCATTGATTTGATTGGCATGATTTATTTTCATTTGCTTAATCAATTGGGTCAACTATTTAATTCCATCACTTGATGACTCTTGACCCTCAACCTTCTTCTTCTTTTCATCATTAACCTTTGAAGAAGAACCTCTTGTAAAACCAAGAATGTTAGACTTCCTAGTATCCTGCATATTTTGATCAATTTTGATAGCTATAGCTTGTGCTGCCTTTAAAGTTTGAGGATCCTTATCCCTTAAGGCATACCTCATTTCCCCTTCAAATGCCTCCATATAATATATCAAGACTGCAGTATCTGAAGGTAGAATATCCGCATGAAGACTCTTCACGAAGTTATTAAACTTAGTGTTGAATTCTTCCACAGTTTCATTCTCTTTTTTATGACTAGAAGTGAGAGCAACTAACTGAAATCTATGTTCCTTTTGATCACCCCATCTCTTTCTAAATTCATTCAATATTTCATCAAGGGTTCTAAACTTAGTTGGATCAAAATCAGTAAACCATTCTGCAACATCCCCTTCTAGTGAATATACAAACAAGGTCATTTTCACATCTTCTTCATCATGACCCCGACAATATCTCTCAACACACCTTGAAATTCAAGATGTGAGACTTGGCACTAATGGCATTGTTTCCCTGAAAGGTAGGTAACTTATCAATAGCCTTTTCAGGAACTTGGTGAGGGGCACCTTGAATTGCTGCAAAGTTCAAAGGCCTCAAAAACACACTCATGGTCACGTTAGGAGTATTAGTGGGATTATTAACAGTTTGTTGATTATTAGTTCGGAACAAGAATTGGATATCAGTGTGCTTCTTCTCCAAGACTTTCAAGTAGCCTCCTAGGGGCAAGGCGATTTAACCTCCTCCTATAAACCTTTTCAGGCTCAGGAAAAGAATAAATCACTCCTTGTGCAATGCTCCTAGTAATATACCTGACAGATTTGTTCAATGGAGTCGCCACTTGGAAAGGAATCACATGAAATCAACCAATACAAGTTCAAATAATTTTAGGGACTAAAGTTTTTTATTGTTTAGTTCTTAAAGAATAAGTTAAGTCGTTTTGACCAAGGATAGATGACTTATCCCCAACAACGGCGCCAAAGATGTTGCCGTCCTTATACACACTTGCAAACATGAGCTAAGTCCTTCTCACTTAGTGTGTTCTTGGAGGCACAATGCCTAGGTTCAAAGCCCACGTTGTCACTTTGACTTGAATCTCTTCCGTCTAGGCTTATTCCTAGGGAAGCCAAAGGAGGGTAGACCCTAGTTTCTAGATGAGATTTAGAGTTAAGTTCTAGGAGTTGGTTTCAATTAATTAAACGGTTGGGGGAGAATCTAGCCTATGATGTAAAGTAACAATGCAAGATGCAACAATTAGAATGAACAGTGAAACCTTTTCCTAGGACAACTAAGACTAGTGCCCAAGATTGGGCAAGGGGTCAACTAAATTAAAGGGGGATTGATTACCCGAGATTTACAAAGATTACAAATATTACAACAAGATTAAGTACAAGCTAGATACAAAGCTACAATAAAAAATATTTAAGATTACAACAAAGTTAGACTAAAATAGATACAATGGATACAAGATATACAAATAATAACTAACAAGTTGCTTGTATGTGCAGGAATTAAAGATAATCAAGATGAGACAACCATCAACACATCAAGCCAATCATGCTCACAATAGAGTGTTTCCTCAAAAGGATGCACTTACTCTTATTAGATTGCTCTCAATGGCATACACGAAATCACTCAAGACCCAGTCAAGAGAGTGCCTCTAGGAGGATACGCAACTTCTTGAGGGATCACACCACAAATATAGGAACAACAGTATAAATAAAAGATGCTTGAAAAAGAAAGTGTTCCAAAACACAGATATAACCACTTAGACAATTTATCCACAACTCATAAAGATAACTTGCATGTGAAATGTAAATATGAAATAAATGTGCTTGCAAGTATAAATGTAGATTGCCCAAAAATTGTAGATTAAGGATTGATTAAAAGTTTTATTAAATGAGACTTCAATCCTAACTAAGTGTCAACTCAATACTTCCCTCCCCCTGTTACCAAGTAACTGCTGGGTGCTCAAGAAGTATGGCAACGAGGCCTACCCTAGCTCAACAAGTCAGCCCAAGAAAAAGAGTACTCCCGGAAAAGGACGCTCCGCGCCACGAGACCGCCCCCGACCTATCACCTTTCCGTTGCTTCCTCTAATCCCCGTTTTAAATGGCGAAGATGGTTGGTAAAGGTGCCCTATTAAGTCTAAATGGTTATTAAACCTGTGAGCTAGATATTTTAGAGTGTTTGAGTGTATTATAGTGAGTTATACTTGCCCAAAAGGTGCCAAATGGGCCTAAAACCGAAAATTTAAAGCAGCATAAAAATGAGTTCTAGATTGTTGAGTTATTGCATGTAAATCACATATAGAATTTGAAATGAATGTTGAAATGAAAATATAGCTTTACACTATTAAGATACCCATGTTTGCATGCAAATGTTAAAGATTAAAGCTTTACAAATGAGAGCATGCAAGTAAAGAAAGATTAAAGCTTTACAAATGAGAGCATGCAAGTAAAGAAAGATTAAAGCAAGAGATTAAATCTTATGCCTCCACGGGCCTAAAGTAGCATTTGTTGTGTGAGATCTACTCTAGATAATTTTAACCATAAGCACATTAGACATCCACAACTAAGCTAGGGGTTAGAAAATAAAAAGAAAAACAGAAAAGAGACTAAGCTAAAACTGAAAATAAAAAGCAGAAATAAAAACAAGAAGGCAAGCCACTTGGGGACCCCCTTTGGGCTTGCTTACAATGCTTTAGAGTGAAGGAGAAATAAGGGTTTTGTTACCACTTTAGAAGGGGGGCCTTTGGGAATGTGTTGTGACTGAAAACGGGCAGCATGTACCCTTGACCTGGCGAGAACCTGCAAAAGTCGCTTGCTGGAAATGCTGCAACACACTCACAAAACGTTAAGAAAATTTCTATTTTGCAACATAAATTTTCCACATATAAAAGCCAAAAATATAAAGTATTGAATTGACCTATCTAAGAGAGTTAGCAACCAAAATCTGAATATGATAGGAACATAAAGATAACAGGAAAAACTTATGAAGTTTTAATGAGTGATGAGGGTAGATCCTTGCTCGAATCTATCCCAACAATGCTCTTGAGGCAACCTGCAAAATTTGAACAGAAATGTGAGATAAAGAAGAGATAATGATTGCATACACTAATAACACAACAAAGTTTATATCATTAGTGAATTCAAAACATATAGGCCAACAACTACACTATTGCCTAACCTAGCCAAGTAAACTAATTTACCCAGGCAAATATTTGATATTTCACAGAAAATATTCAAAGAACAATATCACCTCATAATAGCATAGAACACTGAGACAAAATCCCGTACTCCACGATTCCTCCAAAGCTCTTCTTTATTATAAATGGAAGAGGTTGTAGCAACAAAGTTGCTCCAAGCTCTTCAAGAACAAACATAATGGAAGCAAAATGATCAATGAGAGAGAGAGAGAGATGGTAAGAAAATGGTAGCATAACAATACTCAGAAGAATGGTGAGGTATGAGTGAGGGAGAGGCTTTATTTATAGCTTGAGAGGCAAAGAGACCCGTCTTGGATCTTTGCCATTTGTCAAAAATCCAAGCCAAGATGAGCTCCAAGGAAGGAGGGCGCATGGCTTTTAGGTTTTGATTAGTTTAGAAGGTGGGAATGTGTGGGAGTGTGTGGCACACTCCAAGGTGGAGAGGAAGGGCGCATTGGCTAAGAGAAGGACCCATGACTTGCCTTAAAGCAAGTTTCCAACCTTTTGCAAGAAGTTTCCTAAGTGTAGAGGTTGATTGAAAGTAAACAGAGCCCTTGGGTCTCCTAGTATTCTGGCTTGCCATAGTGAAATGTTGTCTGTGTCTTGTATCACCGGAGTCAAAACATGAGTTAATCCCCGAAGAATAATGAAGTAGCTGTAAGGAGACAAATAATGTTAGAAAAGTGTAACACTTACAATTCAATCGAAACAACCAATTCAGAAAAAATACAGAGCTAATCAAAGCAAGGAAGAGTGCTTTACCAGCTTACAGAGGAAGATAGAGTGAAAAATGAGGGTTTAAGGTCCTGTTATCCCCGATTTTTAGGGATAACTAAGGAGATTATGTCTCGAGGCCCTCAAGTTGCAGACATGGAGTATCGAGAGACTGATGGCTGATAGCGTCAACTTGCACAGACAGAGACCCACTTTAGCACCACAGATCTCAGGTTCATCATGATGGTATCCGCCACATCAACTTGCTTCTGAAAGACGATGGGTCTTGCTCCATGAGGTACAAGTCAGGTATTGTGGTAAGTGTCACTTTAATATTTCAGGGATTTGAGTATGTTGCATTTAAAGCTACTTTTAATTATAGAATGTTTTCTTGGAAGTTATGCTCTTTGCCTTGTTTCACCTTGGTGGTTGACATTGCGCCCTAGTAAGTGGTCACCCTTAGTGGTGGGTTTGCTATTGGGAGGTATCCTTGACAAGTCATCGTGCCACTCCCAATCATACTTATCATTTTTCATCACTTCACCCCTTGTTTGTATCCTTATCTTTTGGGATTTTCGGGTGTATTGACCCAAGACAGGATTGTATCTCATTTCATGGGAAGAAGTGGCTGAAGGCCCAAAGGTTTGTAGCTAGAAAAAGATAAAAGTCAATCATAAACCTTCTAGATGCTCATCTAGGCATCTCGAGGACTATGAAATGTCTCTCATAAGAAACTGATAGGACCTATAAAAAATAACAATATAAAAATGCCAACCAAGGTAGAGCATGTGTGGGGAATGTTTTTCAAGCTTAGGTAGAAGCCCCACACATTATCTTCAACTTGGGGAAGCATAATGTGACCAGGGTAGAGTCAAGGTGGGTAATGTTTTTCATGCTTAGGTAGAAGCCCCACCTTGGCTTCAACCTGGAAACATTTAAAAAGAAAAAACAAAAGACAATAAATGGGCTTGGAAAAATGATGCGTTGAAAACGGAGGTGCAACACACCCTCTACAAAGGCACCCATAGATGAGACAATACAAACCCTTGTATGCCATGAACCCCATGCCCAAAAGTTTTAACCCACAATCCACTTCATCTTCTCCACATAACTTAGAGAGGTTTCCACCTAGGAACCACTCTTTAACTTAAGGAATGATTCGCCCAATAGGTCACCTTTTCAACCCTCCCATACCTAAACTTGGCAAATTGCATAGGGTCTTTGAGCACCTATTTAATTTGATGAGGTAGTTTTTGATGTACATACTTGAATGGCTCTTATATTAAATGTGATTTTACTTTCCATGATGGTTTGACTTGAGATCCTTGGAGAGCGCACTTGTTTGTCTTTGCAGGACCTTGATTGGTGGACGATTTGGAGGAACAAGCCCAACTTGGGCCTTCATTGGGTAAAGAAGCCCACAGGTTGGATACCATGGTCTGGACAACGGATGGTGATGATAGCCTTTGGAGGCTTGAGAGATACCTCAAAAGACCTCTCCTAGCCCTTCAACACCCCAACGATTTGCCTTTGGAGGCTAGAGCGCTACATCTTGGGGCTTGACGTCTTATTGGAGCTAGGGTTTGGTGGTGGTGGTGTTGACTTGATCGACACTTGACACTTTTTGATGAGAAGTCTTAGCTTGATGGAGAAGACCCTAACGCACAAGGAGGGAGCCTTTGGAGGCCCAACGTTTCATCCCCAAGCTCAACGACTTGCTCCAAGTGCCAAAACATTGCCCTAGAAGGGTAACATCATGCTTTTTTAGGGATTTCTTATGTGCAAATTAAATTTTAAAGTAGTAAAGGGGAAAAATAAAGGGAAATGTCTCCCTTATTTTGTGGATTGCCCTTGTTAAGTGGACAAACACTTTTTAGAAGTTTTGTATAAATAAGAATCATTTCATTTCATTTTAATACATAACTCTCCCATTTGGAGGAGGATACTTTGCTGGAATTTGCACCCTCTTTAGGCAATTTGGTTATCTCTCTCTTGTGCAAATGTCTTTTGGTGATTTCTCTTGGTATATTGTGGAGCTAAGGTGGTGTGCACCTCTTGGAGGCTTCTTCTCTTGCTTATGGATGGAAATGGTTTGGTGAACTAGGGTTTTATCTTGCATCTCTCTTGGAATTGGTAAGAAAAATCTGCAATTTGTTAGTTCTTCTTGCTTGTTTCATAGTGTTATTGGTTGAAACCCTAGGAGGAGTATAAGTGCATACACCATCCATAAGTCATTTTGGGCAAGGTTTCTAAGAGGAGTACAAGGGTGTACACCCTCCTAGATTTACCTTAGTTTGATTTGCATGCCGTAGGGAGTAAAATGGCTTACACCCCTAGGGACATTGTGGATCTAACTCACACATCGAAGACTCCATTTACCCAAATATTAAAGGCAATAATCTGAAATTTGCATTGGAGAAATAAATTGCTTGCATTGGGTAACGTAATTTTACGAGATTTTCAAATTGTTTGAAGTGGAATCAGTTCTATGCTCTACTAGCTTGCTTGAGCCACTAGGGCATCCTCTTTGGCTAAGGATATTTTACTGCTGTTATAACATTAAAGCTACATGCATTAGGTCTGCAGCAAATTACTCTCAAACTTTTACTTTTGCTCTCTTTTCAACCGTCAGAATTTGCTAGAAAGTTACCCTATTAATCTACTTGTCATTTAACATCTTTTGGGTGGTTTACTTGTAATTTTTGGTGGTTGGAAATTCCTGCTGTATCAATCTTTTGCTACAGCCATAAGGCTGTTATAATATCTCTGCAATAACATCTTTGAACAACCCTATATCGTTGCTAAAGTCTTGCTCTATCTCACTTGAGTTATACTAGTCATTGCTAGCTTATCTCTTGCATCTTTAACTAGACTTCTAGTGACTTATTTAGCAACTTTGATTATCATTTACTTGCTGAATTATGTCATTGTTTACTGTCGCTATATAGGAAAACAAGCTTCACTTGCTTGTCCATTGGATATCTTGGCTTGTATACTTGTCTTTTCTTATGTCTCGGGAAAGTACAACAATCTTCTATAGGTACACTACTTTTTGGCAACCTTCCCTCATCAACAAGACTTCATCCCAAGTCTTCCATCTCTCCACAACTTGACCTATAGGGGCTTCATCCTTCATCACCTCACTTTCCATCTCAATACCCCTAGGGTCCCCCGAGACTCCCCCCTTGTGTAGGATTTCTCCTTCACTAAAGTGAGGGGAGGGTTAATCTAAGGTGATAGTGGGTAGAATCTCCCATAGTTCTCGCCATCTTGTGGATTGGGTCGAGCTTTGCCCAACCTACAATTTGTGCGATAACATTTTGGCGCCATTGCCGGGGAGGATTTTGAATACTCCTTCGTGCCCTAACGACACTTTGGCAAGCTTCCATCCCGAAGCCTTTACCCCTAGTTTGCTTGACGACTCCACTGAAAGGATGTTCCCCTTCCATCCTTGGTGAGCTTATCTTGAAACTCATTTGGCGACTCCATTATGGGACGTACCCGAAGAAAGCATTACCCAAGTCCACAACTTGGATCCAAGCATCACCAACCCACACCCAAACAGCCTAGTCCTTCGTCATCTCCCATTTCTTGTGCTTGCCCGTCTACCTCCCCTTCCCCTCCATCTTCACCCACTTCCTCTACACCACCGCTTTCATCCATACCTAGTTCACCAAGTACTTCCTGGAGCCCATGGGTCAAAGATGCGTACAATCCTTTAAACATGACAAAGATCCCTGGATCTCCTCACAAACTCCCAAGGGACTTTAAGGAATGGCTTCCTAGATTTTCAGGAGATGACTTCGTTACAACCGAAGATCACTTGGATACCTTCCTTCGCGCCCTTGAACCCTACGACCAACACGAGGATGTACGGATGAGAATTTTCTCCTACACTCTCGTCGGAAGGGCTAAGGAGTGGTATGATAGTATCTCTCCAGGGACGATCACGAGTTGGGAATTTTTTCGAGAACCTTTTATCAAAAGATTGGAGAAAAACAAAGATTGCCATTCCCTTTATGATCAACTCTATAATTACGAAAGAAAACCAGGAGAAAGCATAAAGGATTTCAATGATAGGTTCAATACCCTTGTGAGGAGCTTTCCTCAAGATTTCAAGCCCTCTCAAGTTGCCATCCTCAAGTCCTACATGTCAACCATGAAAGATCCCCGAGGAGTTCTAATTGGAGAAGGACGCCCTGCAACTTTATTTGAAGCCCAAGAAAGGGCATGTGAGATCGAGGAGAACATAGATTCCTCTCTTTGCCAAGATGAGGTTTGTCTTGAAGAAGTCATTCAGATAAATCAAGTTGCAGACCTTGTCGTTCCCGACCCTCTCCACCATGTCAGGACATACTTGCAAAGGCGAGAGGAAGCCACTAACCAGGTCGCTGATCACATGATGAGTGTATTGGGGAAAGGCAAGGAACCAACATCTGAAGAAATACCTTCCCTTGTAAAGGAAATATTGAAAATTGAGAGAAAACATGCAACAAAGGAGGCCGAAGAAAAGTTTTTGCGGCCCATTCGAGAGGTCCTAACTAAGCCATGCGAAGAGAAGAAGACCATCTTCACAAACAAGACCAAAAGGGTAGGTTCGTGAGATCGGAAGAGCGTCGTGTAGGGAAAGAGTGTAGATCTCGG
>CBVK0102052124.1:0-15767 GCA_900067695.1 Picea abies
TTTATAGAGAAATCAATGTCCCTCCTTCGGGGTAGTCCTGGTACCTCCTTGAACACATCTTCAAATTCTTCCAAGACTGCATGATCTTCCAAATTTGGCACCTTATCTCTAGGTGTCTCTTCCATATGTGCTACCAATATTTGACACCCTTTTCTGTAACATTTCTTTAGCTGCAATGTTGAAATCTCTCTGATGGTTACTGCCCTAGGAATTCCTTGCACTTCCCTTTGGTTCCCTTCCTCATAAAAGCAAGTAAATGCTTTGTTATGACAGTCTAAGAGAGCGTGATGTTGGTCCAACCAATCCATCCCAATTAGACAGTCATAGGAACCTAAAGGCAATATGTTCAAATATTCCTTGGTGTTCAGTCCATTCATGTCCATGAGGAATGACTTAACCATCTCATTAACTTTTCTTTTGGCTCCTATAGCCAGCTGCACCAACCAAGATTTTCCATGCTTGCTTCTTAGCAAATGCAAACTTTCCACCATCTTAGGATCTATATAACTATGACTAGCTCCTGGATCAACTAAAATAGCAATGGTTTGGTTGCTAATCATACCTTCCACTTCAATCATATGTGACTGATACTTTGCTTGCTTGTTTTCCAGGGCTACATAGATCCTTGGCACATTTCTTCCCATGTCCTCCACTATTTCAGCTTGCTGTACATTGTGAACAGTTCTCCCTTTTTCACCTCTGTGAGGACAATCTTTGAACATATGATCCCCTTTACAACCCCAACATTGAATAGGTGATTGTCTTAGCCTTTGACCCCCTGTCTCAATCATTCTGGGCTCTCTAGGAGTTTGTTGTCCCTGTGGATTATTTCTGAAGAGTGGTGGCTTAGATCCCTTCTTCCTCTGATCCACCTTGAATTTCCCTTTGTCTTCCCAAGATTTTTGGAAAATTGACCTTTCTTTTTGCTGATCATATAGGCATTTACCTCACCTTATGGTCTCCTCCAATGTCTTTGGATCATCATACTGTATTTTGTCACTGATGAAGAATGGCAATCCACTTAAATACCTTTGAATCTTAACTGTCTCATCCTTGATGAAAGAGACATACTTCAACGGTTCTAAAATCCTTCTCTCATATTCATCTATGATCATACTCCCAATCTTGAGTTCAAAGAACTCTTTCATTTTCTTGTCATAGTATCTCTTAGTCAAGTATTTCTTCTCAAAATACTTCTTGAATTCCCTCCAAGTAAAACTTTTCTCTTTAATGTGTTGCACCTATACAAGCTGATCCCACCACATGGATGTCTTTCCCTTGAGTTGATAGATAGCAATTCTACCTTCTACATGAGAAGAATAATTATGCAATTGAAAATACTTTCTCATGTCCAGCAACCATGTCTCTGCATCTTCATCCTTTTTGTGCTCACCATCAAATGTAGGAGGTTTGATTTTGTTCATTTATCCTCGTAGCTCATCCACCCTAGACTTCTTATGCTTCCTGACAGGGGATGGAATTGAGATTTTGTTTAATCTCTTATTGGAATGCCTTGGGGACTGATGGTGGTGTCTTCTAACACTTCTTTCTTTTCTTTTCTCATCATGAGACCTGTGACTTCCAGATTTGCTTGAGTCACTCTCCTTATCCAATTTCTTTTATATTCGGTTCAAGCTCTACAATAACTTCATGTTGAAGTCATCCTGCTGCTCCTTGGCTCTCATAAGCCTTTCATTATCATCTTTATGGCTTTGGACATCCCTCTACAAATTTTTAATGGTCTCTGCCATATTCATGTTTTCATCCCTTCTTTCTCCATGTCCATTGGAGTTTGTTCCTTCAATTCCCATATGGACATCCATCCCTCTGCTCTCATCTTGTTGACTGTAATTCTACTGTTCCTCTTCCATTAATCTGGACTCTGCACTGATCTTTATCCAATCTAGTTGTTGTTAATTCTGCAAAATGTGTAGCGAACAAAACTTATCAGGCTAACTAATTCAACAATTCATGAAAATATGAACCATTCTGGTTCAATAATATATATCAGAATTATTTCTTCTGATTTCCTGGAAAATTGAATGCCTTGAACAATTCTCTGGGTGGATAATTATATTCCACTATCCAATACCTTTCCAATGCCTGCTCACATTCTCAATTCCGAGTCTTGAGAAAAAAGCTATGGTCTTTTGAAATTTCCCCAATAATTATTTTTTTGTTCGTTTTTCAACTTGGCACAATTTTGCACTGTAATTATGCACTCTTGCACTTACACCATTGAAATATTCATATGATCTCAATTGGGTTTCTTCATAAACATATTATGGACATTTTGTTCAAGTTTCACCTCATTCTGGGTTATGGCATTCTTCACCCTTCAAACAACTTCGCTCGCACAAATTTCAACCTGTACACCCATATTTACCATGCACAGCAACAACACAAGGTAAATCGTGCTTCGTGCACTTTAAAAAACACTGTGTATCCCTTCTCTGTCGTGCTATAACTTGCGTGCACTTCTATGTCGCGCGCCAATATCCAACGCGTGTAGTTTTTTTTGTTTTTTTTTATACCGCGCACGATATCCATCGCTCGCAGTTTTTGTACCGCGTTGATATTTCGCGCACATTTCACTCGACGCACTGCACCATGCTAGAGTTTAGTACATCTCCACCTCGCACTAAAACTCTGCGCGCACCACTAACTAAGCCATCGCGTGACAACATATACCCACATTGCGCGCGCAACTACAAAACTCCACTGCGTTGTGCCAATAATGCGCACACCATGTGTGCCATTATTATGAATGTCCACACCACACACACTTCTTATGTGTATACACACTACATAATGTCAAATTTAGTATGTGCACCCACACACCAACACTTTTATGCATGGCGCCAAAATTTAGCATGTGCACCAACATGCCAATATCTTGTCGCGCAGTACTGAATTTTACCTATCCCAAGATTTTCACTATGCCACATGCATTCTTAGTGCACCCAACTGTGCACATTCACCCTTTTGCGCATCAATTCCTTGTGAATTCCGCTGCAGAAATTGGGGCTTTTCCCAATTTACCATAGACATTCGGCAACTGTTAAATTCGTTCAATTTCAACCCGATAAATCCAGTTCAACCTCTGTAACAACAGATCACTGCGGTTGACATTTATAGAATGAATTTACCCAAAAATCAATTCACGAATTGAGAATTTTAATTACTAATCTCGCTCCAACTGTCATGGATTCACCGTAACTTCAAATTCGACCAATTCCCGGTCCGAATTTTCTAGAACAGATATTAAATTAGTAATATCTCATTACTTGGCTGAATTTCTCCATTTTCTCTTGAATTCAACCACAAAAATTGGGGCTTTTCCCAATTTTTGTACCGTATTGTAGATGGACGCTCTGCAACTCGAAATTTGGCCACTTCGAAATAAATCCTCTGTGAAATTTCGTGTCAACTCAACTTGCTCCGCCCATCCAGGCTCAGTGTTGAAAACTAAAGCTCTGATACCAATTTGTAACGTCCCTGGCCATCCATGCCGGGCCATGCTATGCCAGAGAACTCTTTCTCTTCTCTCTACGGAACATACTATAATAAACCCAACATCATACTAGGCTATGCCACATAAATATTTCTATCTGTATGCAATTAAAACATATGCACACATAACACTTGCGGAAGCATATATATATAAAATGTAACAGACAAATGCTTTACATAAATGCATGAATTCATACTGAAATAATAGTAAACACAGACATCCATCATATACGGGAAATACCCATAAACATACAGACAGTTATAATAATGCATAGGTGAAACCCATAAAAATAAGCATGCAAATAACAATGCAACATGTAAATTTATCACACGGTTGACACTTATCTTTGTAAAAATATCACCAACTGCATGCAGACCATCCATGAACCTCCTAGCCTTATACCACACTGTTCATCACTCTCAACAGTGAGTCACCCCTGAGCTGGCACTAAACTCCACCCGGGTAAAGGGATTCCTAACTAGGCTAAAGGCCCATAGACAACAGGAAATACTCCATCTCAAGTGCCACTCAACTAACAACCTACAGTCCCTCATTCCCCACATGTATGTCCCACCCAGGAAGTGTTCCCCTTCTCTACTCAACAGTCCTTCAGATGCCCCACTTCCTTTTCGACCTTCAACAACAGGCCGGACAAGAAGTCTCAGAGTACTGTAGTTGCAGTTTAGCACCTTCAGAAATCAATTCCTAGCAATTCTCTCACTCGGAGAATTGCTCACGGGAATGACAACCTACCTCTTCAATATCCCATGGGCCTGATAACCAACTTCTTTAGTATCCCATGGCCTAACCACCTGCTTCTTTAGTCCAACTTCCCAGCTAACCAGCTACACAAACCTCTATGGCCATGGATACAAGCTCAGGTATAGTGACATAAAGTATGGAGGATAATTGACTGCGTGAGTGAAAATTGTCATGGCATCTTGTCTGAATGATGGAAGGAATGATGGGAAGAATCATGGAAAGATGATCGTAAGAATGATGGGGAAGTGTGAAAATGAACTACGTCCCAAAAATATGTTTGCATGTCCCCAACTTGACACTTGCCATGTTGGGAGCTACTTTGGTCCACTTGTCCCCAACTTTAGAACTTAGGATAAAATACTTATCCATACTTTATGTTTTAAGAAATATTAATATAATATTCCTTTTTGGGTCAAGCTCCCTAGCTTAGCCCCTTTCCTTAACTTATCCCCTCCCTTACCCTAAGTAGTGGAGTTTAGTCCCCCATCTCTTTTATCATGGTCAGTCTACGTGCAGCGATGCATTTTATATTAATCATGAGATATGTACAAAATAGGTGCACTAGCCTTTTAACATCTAGGTGCCCTAGCCTAATTCCAAAACATAAGCATCCCAGCTTATAATAATTGGCTCACCAGCCTATAACACATATCATAGACACAAAGGCTCTCTGACCTCAATAATGCGTGCACTTTAGTTACTATGCGTGGTATCTGAGACTATGCACACTACATCATTTTACTGCACAGTACATGCACGCACTATGCAATGAAAGGTGCATTACAAAATGATGTCAAACAACTCACCATCTTAAGTACACTTGCATTACATTTACAATTGGGTTCGGCCGAGGGATATTACACTACTCCTCAAGAGGAAAGCAATCCCACTTTCAAGAGGCTCAAAAGACAACTTAAAGAAGCAAGGGCTGAGGTTGATAAACTAAAGAGTGAAGAATCTGGCTATAGGAAGAATCTTAAGGGGATGGTGGGAATGTACCATGAAACTATTGACAAGACCCGATTTTTAGCTAAAATATTTCTACCCCTCCACAGGCAACTCAAAAATCTCTAGAGTCAAAATAGATCTCATCAAGCTCAAATCAGAAAGTTAAAGGCATAACTACAGCCTTTTAAAGAGGAGTTGGACAAGATAAATATGGACATGTTGGCTAAGGTTGCTACCAGGATAAGCTCCAGAGTTAAAAAATGAAGATGTTGAACCTACTTAACCAATATCAGTTTTGGTCAAGTTTCTTGTTTGATGCAATTTTACAGCTTTTGAGGATGGTGATGTTTTGTAAACCATGATTAGCTACTGGGATGTTTTCTTCTAGTCATGTACCAAGATATGAAGTTGTTACAACATTTTGGGACACTTGAGGCAGTCTTGGGGTGTTTTAAGCCATTGTAAAATCAAACAAGCCACTACAGGAAAGTTTGCAGTGCCTGGCACTGCGAACTGGCTATTTCGTAAAGGCGCTGTGAACTAGCGTTGTGAACTCATGTTTTGGAGTTTTGGAGTTTTGGAGGGAGTAACAAATGCCATATGTCAATATGGATTTGTACCATTATTCTAAAGATCAATTGCGAGCTGGGAGGCCACCTGCCAAAGGAAAATGCACTCAAAAGGACACCTCATCAGCCATAAAGAAGATATTGCAAACATTGCCAACATCATCCTAAAATATAGCATTATGTTTTCTATTTGTTGTACAGTTGTATTCATGCCACCCTTAGGTACATGAATCCTATGCAAGAGTTGTTATTCTAATTTTAAAGTTGTCAATGACAATCTAGGATATACGATAAGCATTGTAATAATGAAGGAAGGTTTGAATGGTGTGAGAGAGACTCGTATTTTTTATGTTGTCTATGTAGCAAATAATACCTCCTATTGTATGTATCGGACCTAAGACACTTTGGATAATAGAAATCAGTCTTGTTCCTTATTATCTTGTTTCTATCTAATTCTGGTTACAGTCTATTGAATGATTCATTTGGTTGAATTGTATCTTTGTTTAAATGGAGGATCTCTTGTGATATTGTTTATAAATATATTAGAGTTTCCTCTCTGATTATGAGAAGTTCTTATTTTAGCGGGTTTTCTTCATATGTATGTCAATAATACCTAATGTAGATGATAGGCATATTACATTTTTCTTATTAAGTCTTCCCCCTACTCACCTTATTTATTAAAACCTAATCCAAGTTACTAAAAGACTTATTTGATGGTGCATATTGTATGGAGTAAGTTGTGATTGACATTCTTTTTATGATTTTTTCATCCATTTTCCAGCTTATCATAAACACTTATCTCTAATATTTTGATGGGTACTGGGCTTGCACTTACAACAGTCTAAGTGTGACTTCTATTTCTAACACACATTCATCTCATGTAGCTATTCTAGTTAAGAAGGTCCAACCCTTCCAGCCACAAGTTCGTGACAAACTTCAACAAACTAATCAGCGTAACTTCTCGAGCAAGGAAAGTAGCTCATCAAGATTCAGTTTCAAAAAATGCTTATCCCTCTCCTCGGTCACTCAATGCAATGGATACCATTTCTTCCTAAATAGGGAGGATTGATCCAGATGGATATTGGTGGCCACCAGCCTATTCCAACTGGCTCAAAACAATCTTCTAACAATTTACTATTTTTAGCAGTTTTCGATTCCTAAACTTCCGGAGCCATTTTGAGGGCCTAAATGAAGTTTTTTGGGATCTAGCACCTAAATTATTACCAAAATCTATTATTGAGCCCCAAAAAATAATCTCCTCCATGATACCTTTCCAATGAGCTATCGTGCGCCCAAAACAGAAATCATATGCCAAAGTTATGTCCCCTAGAAGTTGTTACACCAAACTACCCAAAACGAGGTCCACAAAACTGTTGGCTTTTCATCTTCTAGGGTTAGGGTTTTGGACTTTATTTATGTTAAAAATTTCTTTAGAGCCTCATTGTAATCCATGGTCTTGTGAAAGTGAGTAGCCATCACATCTCTTCTCAAAGATAAGCTACCACCATTCTAGCGAGTCTTTCACTTTGTATTTTTGCAGTCTTGTTCATTTCATTCATTAATAGAAATTGCGTATTACTATATATCTGTGTTTATGGTTATATAGCTGATAAATATATGTTATATTATTATATATATGATATATATATATGCACATTTATTTATTATATCTTCTCTCTCATTTCGTGCCAAAAATAATATGGATCAGTGGTATCAAAGCAGGTTGCTCTTGATCATTTTTTAAGTGCATGTCCTTGACGAGGTCTGAGTATAGAAATTTGGGTCTCGAGCTTGTCTCTCTTGAGATAAATCGCTCTCGCACTTCCAAGAAACCCTCCATGGTAGAAGAAAATAAAAATGAAAGAGAAGGATATTTTATTAATCTGTTGCTTGAGAAATCTTTCACGCGACAAAGGGATGAAATGATGGAGAATATTTCCCACATCCTTCAACATCTGTCGATAAAAACTAGCGCACCTTCATCAAGAAACCACTTTGGAGGTACCTCACCTTTCAAGGTATAAGTTAATTTGGATACTCCCATATTTGAAGGACAGATAGATGCAGATGCCCTAGAAAAATGGTTAAATCCACTAGAAGGTTATTTCTCTGTTCACAATTTTTTCGATAGGGAAAAGATCACCTTCGCACTCCTTAAATATCTCCCCCATGTCAAACATTGGTGCGAAACTTACTAGGAGAATATTTCCACAGAGGATTCTAAAATATATGGGGTCGAGCCAACTTGGGATTGTTTTGTAGATGTGGTTGTTGGTCACTATAATTGCTTAATTATTTTAAACAATCAAGTGCTACATAAATTGTCAACCTAGGGAAGTCTGTTATTTCAAATATAACCACGCACTATATATGCTCAATTCCAAAAGTGACTTAAAGTTGTAGTAAAGGAAACTATATTAATCACACTTGCCTTGAATAAACTGAAGTTCTGACTTGAATTACAAGAAAGCAAACTACCTATTGCAGAGCTTAAAGAGATTATTAATCTAAAGAATCTTGGATTACATTAAAACAACAACTGCAATAGGAAAGAACAACTATTCTGTAACTAGATAACAGGACCCTATTCCCAAGCAGGAACTCCAGCACCTTGTTTGTAATTAACACACTTTCATGAAAACATTAATGCATATAAGGTTAACTCTATCTAACAGAGAACAGGACCCTTAATCCCTTCCATTAAGCAGGGACCTTTAGCACCAGTCTTTGATTAGCACACTCATGGAAATAATTGAAAGCTGACTAATTCTACAGAGAACAGGACCCTTAATCCCCTCCTTTAAGCAGGAACCTTTAGTACCAGTCTTTGATTAGCACACTCATGGAAATAAATTGAAAGCTGACTAATTCTATAGAGAACAGGACCCTTAATCCCTTCCTTTAAGCAGGAACCTTTAGTACCAGTCTCTGATTAGCACACTCATGGAAATAATTAAAAGCTGACTAATTCTACAGAGAACAGGACCCTTAATCCCTTCCTTTAAGCAGGAACCTTTAGTACCAGTCTCTGATTAGCACACTCATAAATTCATCACACAAGATCGCTAATTAAAATGATTATGAACTTCATGAAAACAATGTAACATTCAATAAAACAAAGTTCTTAACAAGACAGAGTTCAATAGTGTTTCAGCAAAGCAAAATTCATTAAAAGTAGTGTTTCAGCAAGACAAAATTTAATCAAGGCATAAACAGAAATCACACTAACACACTATAACACTTACGGGTGAATCTTGTGAAGAAGGTGGGCCCTCCCTTCTCACAAGATTCCCCTGAAACGAAAAGGCTAGAGAAGGATGCTAAAAACAGTCTTTTATTCATCTATCAATGTATCATATTACAATCTAATAATGAAGTACGTCCTTCTCTCTGAAACTTTCTTAGTACATCCACCCCAGGAGATCCTTTCAAATGATGATTTCCTCTTATTTAAAGAGGGAATCCCTTCGATACAATNNGATACAATTGATCAAAAATTACAGATGTATATCTGAGTCCTATTCTTAGTCAGATCGACTTTCCAAACCGGAATAGGATGTCCTAGTCTCCCGCAACAAAATGCTATTACAAGTGTTGAATGAGGTGTTGTTGTTACAGCTGGAGTAACAGTTCTTTTGTTGCTACTGTTGCATGTTGTTTCGGCATCGAAAATCATGGGTTGTTCAGCCACGAGATTTGTGCTCTGACTGTTTTAGCACTTCTCAGGTAGCATCGATGGTTGATTATTGGCTCGTGGTGCAGCTGTTCTAGTCAATCTATGTGAGTTGTTGTTGACCACGGGCTGTGTAACGGCTTCCTTTGTGTTTCATCATCGTTGACCATAGACTGTGTAACAACTTATGTGTTTCAGCATCATCGACCATGGACTGTGTAACAGCTTCTGTGAATTGTTGTTTCAGCAACATGCCTCAAATGCTAATCTGCAGTTTGAACTGTTTCAACACTTATACATTTTTAATCAATGGTTAAGTACAAGAGTGATGTGAAATTATATGCAAAATAGATTAAACGTATAGTAAAGAGAAGAGACGTTATATACCTTTGGAAAGATAAGATAAAGTGATAATATGAGTTTAAATGTGAGTGATCAAGAGTGTAATAGTGGAACAAAGTATGGGCAAAAAGGTACATTGTGTGGTCCTAACATCCCCCCCAACTCAAGGTGTTGCATGTCCTCAGGCAACTTCACTCTGAATCAGAGTCTGAATACCAACTCTGAGCGTGTAAGTTACTCAAGCAGTAGTTGTGGGAGGTACTATCCATTGGCGCTCTGAACCCTTGGACCCGTTGTAACCTTTATCAAGTTGTTGTTTCTGTCTTCTTAGGCAGCTTATAATGGATTTGATATTTTTCTATTGGCAACCAGAGGATAGGAAAATAAAACCGGTACCCTATCCAGCTTTCAGCACATTGATGAACACACTAGATGTAGTTAGGTACCATGGAGATTGCTACCTCAAGGTTAGTGGGGCTAAAAGGATTGTATTCCTTTCTTTTCTCAGTGGATTGCTGCCAAAACAAGTTATTTGCCTAAAGGGCAGCAATCTCTATGGATCTGATGAAGTGCTGACAATCCTGAAGCACTATGATTGTAGTTTTTGAACATGTTCAGTCATCCCTGGTTTCTTTAACAACTGATAATATTCTATGACAAAGGTGGTTGCATTCTATGGTTTTGGTCTTATCCAGAGAAGGTGGTTATCTTCATTGTGCTTGGCAGCCAAGAAGTCATCTTGTCACAAAATCTTATTGTGGAGAAAGGAGGTGAATGCCCGAATCTGGATGTCCCCGACAAGAGGATTAAGGTTCAGCTGTCTATTCTCGGGAATGGCCTCATTATGAAAATACGCCTCACAGAGGAGGTGTTGATCCCTGGCAGATGCTTCTGTAAAAGTTTTGACAAAATCTGTTGGGTGTAGTACTTCATGGGGTTTGCCTTCTGTAATTGATTTGATCTGGAACCATGTAAGTCGCTCCATAAGGAACAAGGAGTAGTTGCAGGATGGTTTTCTTGTGGCCAATAGCTTTTGTGCCAAATAAAATACCAGGGACAATCTGCCTTTCAACTCTTTGCTCTCTTTCTTAAGGGCACGAGCTTCCTGGCGTGTCTGTTCTAAGGCTTCCCAATTTGAGTAGGTATGATTTATCCAGATTTGTCTCTACTCTTGCAGGCTTTTGGCCTGTGTTGCAGCATACTCTTTCTTCCATTTTGTATTACTGCCTGCTCATCCCATGGCTGAGTCTGTGTTTCAGGGTTGCAAGTAGTGGGGTGAGTTAAGGTCTAAGTAGATTGTTCCACAAAAGTGTGGAGATGGATCTAGCTGGGAGGTGTAAATTCCTCAATAGGCGTTGTCTATACAGCCTTGTTAACAAAAGTAGGGGTTTCAATTGTTGTAGTGCAGGGCTCAGTCTTAATCTTGGGAGGTCCTGCTAGTTCTTGTATTTTAGTTGTAGCTGGTTCTTATGTAACAGTAGGTTCTTCTTTTTTTACTACAAAAGTTGAAGGAGTAGGGGGAGCTCCTGACACTGGGACTTGAATTACATTATAGCCTGCTTGATAGTAAATATCCCCACATTGATAGCACATATATTCTTTACATAGGCTCTCTGTAGTCCCCTCTAACATGGTTGCTATACGAGCTAGGGTGTACAAATTTAGTTCCTTCTTGTATGTTTCCTTTTCCCTGGCTAGTTCTTGCTTGTATGCTTCCAGTTCAGACTTTAAAAACTCGTTTTCTTTCAAGACAGAGGCCATTGTTGGTTCTGATTGAGGGATGACTGGTTCTTTTGTGGCAGTCACAGCCTCACTAGATGGTTCTTGTGGAGCAGCTATAGGAATGGCAGTTGATTCTTGTGTTTCAGCTTCTTGATGTAAGGAAAGTAATTTTGCAGCACCCTGGACCTCTGATTCCTGTATCTCAGTGTCAATATCAGCAGCTGGTTTTTGTGTTTCAGCCATAGCTAGTTCTTGTGTGGCAGCTATGGCTGGTTCTTGTGTTTCAGACACTAAATGAGTAGTTGGTTCTTGTGTTTCAGCTATGGAATGGGTAGTTGGTTCTTGTGTTTCAGCTATAGAATGGGTAGCTGGTTCTTGTGTTTCAGCTACGGAATGGGTAGTTGGTTCTTGTGTTTCAGCTACTTTATTTGAGACAGATGATGTCACAACACCCTGGGCATCTGGTTTTTGTGTTTCAGTGCCCGTGGGTGGAATACGCAAAGATTTCAGGATTTGGGAGGTTGGAGGTGTATGGGGTATTAGTCAGATGGGTTGGGGGTCTAGGGTAGTGGCAATAATAGCTGGTCTTGTTGAGGCCCGTGTTCGTTTTCTTTGTAAGAAAGGCAAAAAGAAGGGAATCTTTCGTTTACATGGGGATTTTTCCTCAATGATGGGGTAGGGGGAATTGTCCGACTTAGAGTCATCGCTCAGAATATGAAGGGCGGGAGTGGATGATTCTGGTAAAGTATGAGGTGAGCTTGGTATGGAAGGGGGGTCAATTGGACTGATTGGTTCCACAGGGTTTTGGGGTTGCTGTTCCTGGAGGTTTTCAGGAATCTCAGCAGCTTCTTCGGGGTTTATGGGTGGGTTGTTTAGTGGAGGGTTTTGTTGGGAAAACCCCTTTGGATGAGCAGTTGGACAAGACGGTGATGGGTGAGTGAAAGGGTGGGATCTTTATCCTTTCTGCAGTAATGTGCCATATTTTTTAGACAACCAAGAAAATAATAAGGAATATTCACTCATCTATTATGTCGTAAATGAGACAACAGAAGAAAGTTGTGCTGGTAAACTACCTGGTATCAACCTTCGCAGGTTAGGTAATGTTTGACGAATCTTGCAACTTCCGGCCATGGGGGCAGCAACGAGCTAAGTTGAACACCCCGGCCTTTAAATTCAATTTGTTCTTCTGGCAAGAAGAAGTTCTGCAAGGCATTCCGAATGATATGTTTACGGCTGAACATGCGAATGTCGTCGGTAGGGAGGCCTGAGACCTATGCTATATCCTCTTCTGTTACTAAAATTCAGACCCCTTGAACAATAGAATGGTCTTCCTGAAGGTTTTGAGCGAATTGCAGGACTTGTTGTTCATCATACCTCTGTAGTCTCTGAAAATAACTAAGCCATCCTGCCTGCTGAAAGATTTGATAAGCTACTGGATAATGTTCTAATAGCATTGTTGTGGAGGGTTCATTTCGTATAACAGAGCCTCCCATAGCTACCATCTCGGTAAAATACACCCTCAAAGAGTTTGAGTAACAACTTCTGTGCAGAGTGAGTTTTTCGAGTGACGGTATGCAAAAATGGTGGTAAAATACGCGAAAGGGTGCTGAAATAGGAATGGCGGTGGTGAATTTGTGTGAAATGATGGTATAGAAGGTTTGATGTGTCCTCCCCTCCTGTCAAGTGTGACTAATAATGATTGCACTCAAGTGGTCATAATGATTTAGATTCTTCTCATTAACTATAGCTTAACTGTATTACATAAAATTTACATACCTCGCCTTACCTTTTGATTCGTTCTGCAAAGAAAATATCATGCTTGTCCATGGTAGTTCTACAGTAGTCGTGGTGGAGACTTTTGATTTATTAGATGAATTGTATCAAGGATTTGCTGACTAGAAGGACGAACTATAGTATGAGAGAATAAAAGCTTGCTAACAGATGATGTTGAAAAGTTGGTGTTTCAGCAACAGAAAAGAACGAGACGAAACAATTGCTGGACAGTGTTGTTTTGGTGATGAGAAAATGTGAAGAAATGCTGAACAATGGTGTTTCAGCAACAGGAAAAATGGGGCGAAACAATTGTTGGACGGTGTTGTTTCATCGCTGAAGGAAGTGAAGAATTGTCGGACTGTAGTGTTTTGGCAATAGGGAGAAGGAGAAAAGTTGTTGTGAATGATGTTTCAGCAATGGGGAAAATGGTGAAAAGTTGTTGCCAATGGTGTTTCAGCAACAGAGAAGAAAAGGCGAAACAATGGTTGGACAGTGTTGTTTCGTCTATGGGGAAATGGGGGAAAGTGGTAAAAGGTTGTTGAACAGTGATGGGGGAAAAAGGTGTGGGGTTGTTGATAGTGATGTTTCAGCAATGGGGAAAATGGTGAAAAGTTGTTGCCAATGGTGTTTCAGCAACAGAGAAGAAAAGGTGAAACAATTGTTGGACGGTGTTGTTTTGTCTATGGGGAAATGGGAGAAAGTGGTAAAAGGTTGCTGAACAGTGATGGGGGAAAAAGGTGTGGGGTTGCCGATAGTGGTGTTTCAGCAACAGAGAAGAAAGTCAAAAGTGTTGAACAGTGGTGTTTCAGCATCGGAGGAAAGTCAAAAGTGTTGAACAGTGGTGTTTCAGCATCGGGAAAGCTTGTCTCTTTGTGAAGTAGGATCATCCTTTCCTAGTGGCCTATGCTTCGATCAAGAATTTGCAAAAATTGATTGTAACATGGTATTTCTTTGACAGGGATTATTAGTAAATAAAATCTAATCTAATACTAAATAAATTAACTTAAAAGAATTAGTTGCAATGAGGGGTAGAAACCCCCTCTAAGAAGAGGTAATGGGAGTCTGCCATGCACGTGGCCTTAAACTCTTCTTTGAAAATAGGGCGCTGGTACAGATGGAGCCGATGACCATTTACAAGTAACGGTGTTTTGGAGTCATCGATTGTGAGGAGCCTTAATGTTCCATTAGGGAAAACAGTGTCTACTTCGTAAGGTCCAAGCCATCTTGTACGCAGTTTCCCTTGGAATTCCTTGAACCGAGAGTCATACAGTAGGGCCCAATTACCTTTTTGGAACTGCTTGTTCTTGATAGTTTTGTCATGCCATTTTGATCTTTGTTGTTGAATTATGGTTGTCTGCTAAATGGCATCTAGTCTTTTCTCCTCCAATTCATTAAGCTGTTGCAACCTGGTTGTCTATGCATCGGTCAAATCAAGGTTGACAGCTAAAGCAATCCTTAAGGGTTTTATCTCAAATTCCACAGGAAAGACAACACTCTTTCCATAGACTAATTCATAGGGAGAGAATCCTGTAGTATTTCTCCAGGTAGTTCTGTAGGCCCATAATGCTTGGGGGAGCCTGTAGGACCAATCCTTTCTATTTTCCTTCACTGTTTTTGTCAGAATGGCTTCTATTACTTTGTTTGTTCTTTCCACCTATCCATTGGCTTGGGGGTGGTATGCTGTAGTCATTCTATGCTGGATATGATATTCTTGAAGGGTGGCTTTGAAACCATGAGAAGTGAAAGCAAGTCCTCCATCTATAACTAATTCTCTTGGCACTCCAAATCTGATGAAGATGTCTTTAAATAAGAAATTTATAACTGCTTCTTCGGTCGCTCTGTGAAGTGCTTTGGCTTCCACCCATTTAGTCATGTAGTCTGTGCAGACCACTATGTAAACTTTTTGATTGGATGGAGGGTTGATGGGTCATAGAAAGTCTAAGGCCCATCTTTCAAATGGTTCAAGTACTATCTAGGGGTTTAATGGAATTTCATCTCTATGATTAGGTTGGCCTACTCTTTGGCAGCTATCACAGGCCCGAACATATTTCTTTGCATCTTTGAAGAGTGAGGGCCAATAGTACCCCATCCTGAGAATTTTATGTGTTGTTCTCTTATCAGCAAAGTGCCCTCCACAAGGGTCGTCATGACAAGCTTTTAGTAGATCATACACCTCATCTTCTCTAATACATCTTCGGATTTCTTGATCAGCTCCTGTATGGAAAAGACACCCACTTATCCAACTATACCGAGCACTTTGATGAATGATACTTATTTTCTCTCGGTGGGATAGGTGTGGTGGTAACTTCCCTGCAACCAAGTAGTTAGCAATGTCTGCATACCAAGGTGAGTGGGCAGAAACTGCAAATAGATATTCATCAGGAAAGGAATCATCTACTGGGGTATCATCATCAGGTGTCAATCAAGAAAGGAAATCAGCAACTACATTCTCTTTTCCTGGTCT
>CBVK0102052127.1:0-13525 GCA_900067695.1 Picea abies
GGATGGCAGAGGCAGGACAGGGTTGTGACAAGCTTTTGCAGAGAAGAGAAGAAGGACGCCCTCATCAGGACATTTTTGGCAGAGATTTGACCCATTGGGATCAGCCCCTTGCAGATGGGACGATGGCCTTGGTGATCAGGACGCCACCCAGGGTAGCTTGGACAATTTCTGGAGCATGTGGCAGCATGCTAGGCTTGTTTGGCACATGTGACAGGTTGCAGGAGCCCCAGGGGGGCCAACGTTTTGCTCCTTGGATGCTGATCATGCCCTGAAAGGGCCAACGTCTCCCCTTTAGGGGCCTGACATCTCCATTTTTAGCTCGCTTTTGGCATTTTAGGCATGTAATGTGACAAATAATCAAATATTGTAATGTCAGCCTTGTCGACTGTTTTTAATGACCTAATGGTTAATTAAAGGTCATTGAGATCATATATATTGAGGATGTTTTACCCTCATTTTATCATAACACAACTTGCTCTCTTGGAGAGATATCTTTCTAGTTATTTTCTTGGTTATTATTGTCTTGTGGAGTTGAGGTGCTACATCTTGGAGGAATATCTTTTGGCATATGGTGCTATTTATCATTGGAAGGTTTACAACTAGGAAATGATTATGCTCTTCATAAATTTGTAAGTACATTTTACATGCAAAACTTCTTTGTTGAATGGTTGTAGGTAGAATTGCTTACTTGCATAGTTACATTGTTATTATTTGCTTAATCACTAAAACCCTAGGGAGCCAACACACAAGTAGGTTGTGGCTTCATGTCCCCATGATAAAATCTTTTAGCCATTTGATTAGAGAATTTTTAGCCTAGCCATAGCTACACTAGCCTTCTCTTGTCTTGAGTTAGCTTTAAACATAAATTGAAGAAAGAAGGCATCCCAAGCCTAATTTATTTTACACCTAGGGTTTGCTTCTAGGGTTTTGAAAAGCCTTGTCTTCTAAAAAACACTTTTCAGCCATAGATTTGTGTTTATAAGCTAGCCATTTTGCCAAAGGAGTCTTAAGGAAAGAGGAGGAAGCATTAGGCCTAGCCTTAGCTACACCTAAGTAAGCCTTCTCTTCTTAGGGTTTTTGATTTGGTGGCCTTGCCATAGCAACACCATCAAACCCTAACCCTCTTGTCCTTGAGTTTAAGTCTTCCAAGCCATTAGTTTCACTCCACTTGACTCCATTAACCCAAGGCACTAGTCTAGAAGTATACCTTTGAGCTTGTTTGTACTTAAACTCTCTTTCAAAACTCTTTTATGTTGAAACCCTAAACTAACCTAGTGTCTAGAACTAACCCTAATAGTGATGACGTCTTGCCTAAATTAGACTTGTGTTTGGACTAAAATTTGCGGCTGAGTCATCTTATTATAGCCATAGAGGTTTCAAGAATTTTCATTGGTTGATTTAGCTAAAACGTCCACCTCTTGGCTAGCTAACCCTAACCCTACAACAGAAATGATATAGGTGACGTCACACCCTTTTGATCTCTTGTTTGGCCTGCAACGTTGTGACATTTATCACCTTGTTTGATAGATTTTGAGCCATTGATCACATCTATAAGTTTGTTTGATAAAAACATTTTGCTCTTTGTCTTTCAAAATAACTCAATTCTAGGGCTGAAGTCACCCTTGCAGCAGCAATACTACTTGTGACGTCAAGTCTCTTTGAACCCTAATTTGAGTCTAAAACTCTGTGATTTGGTTGGCATTGAAGTATAGATTGCTTTCCTTGGCTTATTGTTCAAAACGTTTACCTTTTTGCCTTCCAAAACTAGCATAGATTAGGGCTGACGTCACACCAATCTGCAATTGTGACGCAGCAACATTATATGTGTATGAGCAGATTTATAATATTTGATGCATTGTAATGATACAAGGATTTGACTTTGCACATTGAATGCCATTATCTCTTTGTACTTATTGAATAAGTGATATAAGCTATTTATCTTTGTTTAGTAATCATTGACTTCGTCAATAATTACATCTAATTAATGCTCATATATATATATTTGAAGATAGTCATAAATGCTTTGAAGTACTAACCACTGCAGCACACTCTTTTAGTTTATTTGTCTTGTCTCGCAAACAGGTGCCTCTATCCAGTGGGATATCTTCTTCTTTTGAATATCTCCTTCTTGGCAGTAATCTGTGAAAGGGAACCTCTTATCTTGATCCATTAAACCTTTAACCCTTCAGAAAACCAGATTACATAGGGACGTCTCCCTTGGACTAGCCATCCTAAATAGAAAGAGCTCCCCATCGATGGGTGGGGAAGCTCCTGTTACGCCAGTTTGAAGCCTTGACTCAAGCTAACCTAAAACCTTCCTACAAACTATGTGATAACAGGCCCCTCCCATCCTCGCCGGCGGAGCAGGTCCCAAGTGAGTATCTTTTCTTTCCCGACGAGCCAGAGAAATAGTTTTAATTTGAGCGGAATAGTCTAATTCCAAAGCTGGAGGTATTAAGAGGAGTCGATGCAGAGGTTGTTCTATTTAAGAAGAGTTGCATACAAGTTCTTTACCGAGAGGGTACCCGTGGCATCCCCTCCAGCCCACAACAGCGTATCCGGTTCATCTGTAAGGGAGATGCCGACGCTTCTGATAGCAGATATGAAGCGAGTCCATTCAGCCGCCCACAGTCCACTAATAGATAGGTCATGGCATCCCTTCCAGTAATCTAGCAGAGCGTGGACACCAGTCAGAAATCTGGCCTGTGCTAAAGTCAGAATGTTTAAAGAGCGGAGATGAGTGCACAAAGAAGGAGAGAGGAGAGAGCTATCCTCCAGCCTGAGGATCATATCCTTTCCAATATTAATCACCTTTCCAGAGCTAGGCTTCCATCGAAGCCAGTGGAGAATCACAGGTGAGGAGGTGACCAGGCCTTTCTAGAAGGGAGATGCCCTCTTAAGCTGAAGGGATGTCTTTCGAATCCAGTTACAGAGCAGCTGGGAGCCCAGGTATTTTTCAACAATGATTCGGTGCTAGATGCTCTTCTGAATAACTGCTCTCCAAAAAGAGCTAGCCAGAAGGGCAGTGTTGAAGGTGGAGAGGTTATTTAGAACCCAACCCCCTGCTCTTCGAGGTTTGGAAAGTGTCTCCCAACTGCAGAGGTGAAATCGGTGTTTACACGCCTGGCCATTCCACAAAAAATTGAAGGCGAGTCTACGGAGAATAGTGATGATATTGTTTGGAATCCGCTCCAAGGTTATCCAGAACATGGAAAGGCTTTCCAGCACCGCTTTTATCAGGATGAATATGCCACCCAGGGACAACCACTTATTACACCAGAAGCCAATTTTCCTTTCAAAAGTTGCAACAAGCCAGCGCCACTCACCGAGAAGGGAAGCTCCCAGCTTCAGCTGGTACCCAAGATATTTGAATCCCTCCTTCAAGTCAAGAAAGATGAAGGGAAAGTGGTCTTTGAAACAGAGGAGTTCAGGAGCCGAGAGTCCCCAAAAGTGGGCTGAGGATTTAGTGTGATTGATGGATAAACCCGAGACCGAGAAGAATAGATGTAGAATGTCCTAGATTACTAACCATTCTGCAAGATCTGCTTTCGTCATGATGAGAACATCGTCTACAAACATGATATGAAAGATCTTAATAAACTTTGAAACCTTAATGCCGGACAAGTGGTGTGCAGTGAAACTTTTGGTAAGGAGGAGGCTGAGGCCCTCCATAATCAAGATAAAGAGAAAAGGGGAGAGTGGGCATCCCTGTCGGAGCCCCCTCTCACTATTGAAGAAGCTTGTAGCCTCTCCATTGATCAAAACAACAAAGTTAGCATTGGTAACACAAGCTAGGATCCAATTAGTGAGCTTGTCTCCGAAGCCAACTACGTGTAAAATAAGTCTCAAGAACTCCCAATCAATACTGTCGAAAGCTTTCTTGAGATCAAGTTTCAAGAGCAGCGCTTTTTGGTTTTTCTTCTTGATGTTGTGGATGCACTCATGGGCAGCTCCAATAGCATCCTAGATTCTTCTGCCCTTCAAGAAGACAAGTTGTCCCTCCGAGAGGCTCTTCCCTAGAAAGGGCTTGATCCAATTTGAGATGACTTTAGCAATAACCTTATAGATAAGGCTGCACAGGGCAATCGGTCGAAAGTCATTTAAGGAGAGCGGGTTGTTCTCTTTCAGAATCAGGACCAGGAAAGTAGAATTAAGGCTACCAGCAATCTTTCCCTTGATGCGAGAGTCCTCTACCATCTGGAGGAGATCCATTCCAACGAGATCAAAATAGAAAATGAAAAATTATGTGGTCCAGCCATCCGGCCCAGGACTTCGCTCTTTTTTGAAGTGTAACAGGATTTCTTTGAGTTCAGCAAGTGTAACAGGCTTGTAGAGATCTGTGGCATCCTCTGCAGAAACCATACGAGGGAATAGGCTAGCCGTAGAGGTCTTCTCCAAGAGATTTTGGTTGTTTGTAGCTTTGTACAGTAGAGTAAAATGAGAGGCCGCCTCAGCCATTAGTTCTTTATGCCCATGAATTATACCATCTCCCGCACTTGCAATTGACCATATGGTCTTTTTGTTTCTATTAAAACTTGCTACTTTGTGAAAGAAGTTGGAGTTTGAATCTCCACACTTAAGCCAGGTTGCGCGTCTACGCAATCTCCAACAAAATTCCTCTTCGCGAAGGATGGACACTCTGTGTGATTCATGCAGTCGAAGGCTAGCAGTCTCCTCCACAAACAAGGCTGAGTTTGTAGACTTGTAAATGAGTGTTGTGATCTATGTCTCCAGCAGCTGTAGGTGGGCCTTTTCCGCTTTTTTCTTTTCCTTGTACCACGAAATCATTCTAGATTTGAGAACTTTCAACTTCCATACGAGGCAGTTCTGTGGGTTGTCTTCTACAAGAAATCGGTGATCTGTCCAGACAGAGTGAACAATGGCCGAATAATTGTCAGAGGATAGCCAAAGGTGATTGAATTTGAAAGGAGTCGATCGATGTGCTGAGGGCAACAACTGGAGCATAATAGGGGCGTGGTCAGAAAAAAAAGGGAACTCCACCCACGATGATGGCACAACAGAAGATGACAGGAGGCCATCGGCCACCAGAAATCGATCCAGGCATCTGGCTATAGCATCAAGGCCGGCACGCCCATTACGCCAAGTAGGGGCTAGATGGATCGGCTGGACATCGATGAGATTATTAGTGGCAAAGATCTCTTTGTAGGATGCTTCAGCGGGTCCCGGCAAGTAAGATCCTCCCCAGTGTTCTTCTACCGAAAGGATAATGTTTAGATCGCCTCCAAGAATGAGATTAGGAATAGAGAGTAGACCACTCTTTGCTAGGTGCTTCCAGAAAAGCAATTTGTCCAAGCAAGGGCCGTAGACGTTTAGAAACGCCATCTCCTGGTTAGTAGCTAGAGAGCAGCCTAATAACAGTATACCTCCCCTTGACAGGTAAGGTCTCAACTCTAAAAGGTCGAGGTCCCAAGCCACCATCAATCCACCAGAGTTACCTAAGGAACTTACAGCCGCAGTAACCCAAGAAGTTCGAAATTGGTGCAGGAAATATCTGGCATTTTGTTCCACCGTGAGGGTCTCTTGGAGAAAGATAATATCAGGCTTCGATGTCTCTAGTAGTCTTCAGAAGGAAGCAGTCTTGAGGGGGCCTCTGATGACCCCCCTTGTACCGACTCCTTTCAAGGCTAAGGCTAATCTAGACGATCTTTTGGTGGCGTTAGTTTTCTCTATAATATATCCATTAATTTAGTAAATGTATTTATAAATTTTTATAAATAAAAAAAATAAGTTATATTTATATAATTAAAAATAATTTAATTAATTTTTTTATTTTAAAAATAAATTATTATTAATTTTATAATAATAAAATTTTACTTATTTATTAAATTTCATTATTAATATGTTTGCAATGCAATGTAATCATCATTGAATATTTATTTATATGTTAAGGGTTTTTTTTTTCATATGTTCATTTTATAAAAAAGATAAAATTATATGGTTTACTGTACAATATGTCATTCATAAGGCATTGAACCTAGATGGGGAGGGTAATAATCATTCCTCCCAACCACCCAAACTACATCCAATGGATAGGTCAATTTTATATAAATACTTAAAATATATAATAAATTCAGTGTAAATTACTTAGTTGTGTAAAAACAAATTTAATTATAATTACAAATTCAAATTATATTTTAATTAATATAATTTGTCATATATATATTTTTATTAAGATAAATATTTATCATACAATAACGATATATTTTTCAATGTTTATTACTAATCATAAAATTAATAAATTAGATTTCAATATATATTATTTTAATACGGATAATTTACTTATTAAATTATCTCTTTAAAAAAAAACACCAATTTTTTTTATTAATTAAACGGATTTATTTAAAAAAAAGATAAATATCATCTCGATTACCATTAAACATGTAAGTTTCTTTAGCTCTTTCACAAACTTTCAACCATATTTTTGAGCATTGCATCATGATAGGTGCTCTAATTGCCTCTTTGAGACCATTGATGAAGCACCCTTTAAAAAAGGAATCATATAGGCCCTCTATGCGGATTTCCAATCGCTTAGAGACGACAATATAGTTGATAACTGTGCTTGTTTGGCGTAATTTTGTCAGTCATCCCAAATAGTTGGTGTCACGTTCAAAACGAGCATAAACAAGGTCCAAGTAATGTAGCTTCCATAAGCTTTCTTATATCATTGCCACCACTGCCAACGTTTTGAATCCAAATATAAGACCCCCACTTTTAGATTATGTAGGTCATCACTAATGCCATGGAGAGAGAAATAGTGTTCCATTTGGATAACCAAGCCTAAGGAATTGAAACCATCAAATTTGTTCATGTCGATCTTTGGAAAGTAATGCCACAAATTATGGTCCTGAAAGTGTGGGCGAGGGTTATCAGTGAAGACCATGTGAGTGGCCCGCAGTCTTTCTTGGTTAGATCGATGTCTCGATCTGATATATGGATACCCAAGTGGGTACCTAACATTTCCAACACCTTGCCTTATTTGTTCATCATCGCAAATAGGTCTTTGAGTGAAGATTTAATGCTAGAAACCACGGCTTCAAATTGTTGGTTCTTAGTGGGTGGGAGTTGAGCTCATTGAGTATGCAAATAACGTGGAAAACTAATCCACTAGATCCATTGTAAATTGATGCAAGGCAATGTGGTATGTTCTTGGGTGGAGAGAGTAGGAAATCAACATGTGAAAACTTTTTCACGAAGATATTACATCTTAATTGTTGTCATAATCATCGACCAAGCATATGAATTGACATGCATATGGAAGAGTATTATCTTTTAATTAGGTACTAACCATTAAATAACAATGAAACCATTATATCCTGGATGAGGTGCCACGTTGCGATGAGAGGCCACGTAGCCTGCCCCAAACCCAAGCCATTAATATGGCAGGTCGACACCCTTCCCCTCACTATTAAATGGAGGGAGGCCATTACTGTCCGACAAGAAGAGGAGGACAACTCCCTCGCACGAAAAGAATTGCAGCCATAAGGAGTAATGGAAGTGGGAAGCTTGGTATAGAGGTCATGTCTAGCCTCAACATAATCCTCTCACTCAGACGAGGGTGGCTCCATCTTACCTTCGCGCTCCATCAGCCCGGATGCTCTGAGCACTGGCGTTGCAACCAGTATGCTCTTATTGATTTTTCCCTGCACATTAGCACCCTTTTTTAGCCCGCCATGCGAAGGGAAAGAGGCAGGCCATGGTGCGGCGCTACCTGGTATAGTTTTGTTGCTAGACAACGAAGGGTGTAGAGATTGGAGTGCGCCCTATCCATTGCCCGGAATCAACAATAGGAGAATGCTAGAACACCACCAATGGCATACGTGGAGGAGGAGATTCCAGAGGAACCTATCCAGGTCCCTCCAGAATCCCTCCTCTTCACAGTACTGGATAATTGGCAACCCCCCAACCATATCCCAGCAAGCACAAGTGCTTCAGCCACTGTCCATCAAGCACAAGAAGCTAGGGAAGAGGCCATGGAGGATTTCCTCCACTTGGACCCTGCAGACACAATTCAGACCAAGGACTCTGCAGTGGAGAAGCTCAAGGCGGTGGAGGCTATGGAAGCGGCTCAGGCGGACTCAGGCGAGGCAACGACGATATTAGACACGTTGGTGGAGGGCACCCCATTCTTGGCGCCTCCACCACTCTCGACACTCTCAGATTTCAGCCAGGTACCACCACCCTTCTTCCATCCGGAGCAACTCACGCTAGTCTTTGAACTACGAAGCCAGATGGTTGATCAGATACATCAGGACACCCTCATGCACCAGAGAATTGACATGCTTTACGAAGCCTACTTGAATGCACCACCAACCTAATGTTGTCCGACCTGCGCAAGGCCTTTCGTGCTCCAGCCCAGGGACGACCCCCTCAGCGGTGATCTGAGCGACATGCCCTCAGGTGCAAATGTGTAATCTCCTTGCTTTGGCTACCACGAGCATTCTCAACTTGACTCCTTGCACTGCTACAGTGCAGTTTTACAGTTATGTCTTTTGTTTTCAGTTGATAGTCTTTCTTAGTTGCTTATCACAATTCTGCAAAGACTTGAATCAACCACCTGCTCTGGTTTCCATTTGGCAGGGAAGATGGTGGATTACTATTTTGAACAATGACATCACAGTCTGCCACCTGTTCCGGTTTCCACTAATTCGACGGAACATATGGCAGACTGTAGCCATGTAGCTTTTTTGTACTGTAAAATTTATATAATAGGAATTTCCTCTCTTTTTATTAAAAAAAAAAACAATGAAACCATTATTTTATTTTTTCTACTTTTTTAATGTAAATTACAAATATCTAATCTAAATTTTTGAACCAATAAAAATCATAAAAAATAAAATATTTTTCATATATATTTTGAAAACTATAATTTTACCATTTATAAATTATAAACTAATTATCAAATATAAAACTCTTCTTTAAAAATTATTTAAATATTTTAATTATAAAATATATTTTATATCTACAATTTCTATCATAAATGTGGCTTTGAAAATCAAATTTAAAATAAACCAATTTTAAATTTTACTTCAATATATAATTTTACTACTTAATTTTAATAATAAAATACTTAATCATTTTAATAAAAGTAAATCAAAGAAAAAAAATTTAAAACGTTGAAGCACTAGGGCAACCATCAATCTTATCAAAATCCATATAATATTTTGGGTTGTCCACCACATCTAGAAGTACAATTATAGGTAGGTTGGAATAAGGTTAAAATAATGATTTCAATAAAGACGGAAGAGGTACAATAATTGTTGCTTTATTTTATTCTATTTTCTTTTATGTTGGGGAAGATGTGAATGTAGGAGGGTGATGTTGGGTAGGTGGGTGTGAATGTGAATGTAAATGTAGGAGGGTGATGTTGGGTAGGCAGGTGTGAACCTTCACACCTCAACTTTAAATCTTCTAACTTCAAACATTTCTAATATAATTATGCATAGTAAGGACATGTATTTTAAGATGTTATTAACTCACATGTAATGTGGAAAATGCATGATGTTCAATTGTTATGCAATGTTTTAGATATCTTCATGCAAGTTGTTTAATTGTTTATATGTTTTGAAAGTAAGCATTATTTGGTTTTGTTGTAAACGATTATAGTTTTAGAAGGGGAGACAATTTCCCTAGCCTTGTGAACCACCGTGATCGTAGATTGACTCTCCAACAATGTCACTAGGTGCATGATGCAAATGCGAATTGAAAGTTTTAAATCTCCTTAGGCTTCTATGAGATTTATCATCATTAAGATGTTCCTTGTACCATACAAACATGTCATGATTCTAAGCTTGTCTTTTGGTTTATATTTATATGTTTTTGTGTTTATATGAAACTACTTTCCTTATTGTTTCTATATAAACATTTCCAATAAATTCGTAACAAATGTTGTGAATAAAATCATCAACACTAAGACTAGAAAAGATCCACATCAAAATTTTCAAAAAATACAAATAAAACAAGTGCTGCATGGCAGCGTAGTCCCTGCCAAAGTGGGATGAGAGTAAATGAGACCTAGTACAGACACGTGGAAAGAAAGTTGAAATACATGTGGTTTGCATGCTGAACATAGTATTCCCGAATTAGTTCTTCTTGAAAAATATAAAAAATTATCAACATTTGAAAGGTTGTTGGACAAAAAAAATTTAGCATTACCGAATTAGTTATCTTTAAAAGAAGGGCTCCTGGACACAAAAGAAATTGAAATTTATGAAATTATAGGTTCCTGGACAACATAAACTATACATACCACAACTGTAATTTTATAAAGTAGATATTTATTTTTTTACATCGGAAATATGTACTTTTATAATGGATTGCAGGTTGTTGGGCTGTCGGGCTCAAAATTGGGCCTCTGATGTTCTCTACGATACAGAAATTCAGAGGCGGAGTTGCAGACTAGAGAAATTTTTCAGAAATTAATAAATTATACATACGAAATATGTACTTTTATAAAGTAGATATTTAGTGTTATACATACGAAATTTGTATTTCTATAAAGTATGGGGATGAGATGTTATAGAACATGCACCGAGCCCTCATTGGATACTTAGCCAGTTTTTGGATCACGGGTTCTCGGGCTGGCGAGCTCAAAATTGGGCCTCTGATGTTATGTGCCCTACAAATAAGACCGACAGTTCCGCAATATACAAAATGACACATGGAGTTGCAGAGTATACAAATTTACTAGAAATTAATAATGGTTGTTACATATCTATGGAAATTACATGAACATTTAAAAGCATATAATAGAATTGTAAAAACGTCTGTTACATTTAGTTTTCTTTAAAACTAATGCTTTTCTTGGACAAAAAAAATATAGCATTGCCAAATTAGTTTTATTTGCACAGTTTTTTATAGAGCATGCACGGAGCTGTCATTCCATACTTAGCCAGTTTTTGGATTGCGGGTTCTCAGGATGGCGAGCTCAAAGATGGGTCTCTGTTGTTCTGTGACCTACAAATAGCACTGAAAGTTCTGCGACATACAAATTGCCAAGCGGACTTGCGACCTATAGAAACTTATTATAAAATAAATAATGTCTGTTACATATCTCTGGAAATTAGAATAGTAACAACGTCGTTCAAGACAAAAAAATTAGCATAGAATAGGACAGAAGAAATGTAGCAGATCCAAATTAGTTTTCTTTGGAACAAACAAGAAAGGTTCTTGGAAACCCAAAATTTAGTATACAATAAAGGCATTATCGAATCAATTTTCTTTGGAATTTATCAAAAATTAATAATGTATGTTACATGTTTCTGGAAATTTAAATGCATTTGTCATATAGACTGGGATTGGGGCTCCCGCGGACCATAAAAATAAATAAGTACAAGAATTAGGAACATCGAAAGAAGAAGTGCGCGATGGTAGAGAGGAAGACTTGAAAAGAAGAAATTGGAAGTTATGAGTCTTTGGTTACAGTTTTCTATTTAAAGAGGTCATATGTGGATTGATAAAGAAAACAAGATGACAACATAGACTTAAACTGGATTGATAAATAAAACAAGATGTTAATATAGACTTACTATGAAGCCGATGTGTTTTTGTTGTTGTCATCGATGGTTAGTGAATTCATGTTGACTAGTTGTTGCCCTTCCTGGACGAGGTTGTCCATTCTTTGTTGGAAGCATTCTTTGATGTAGCTTTTCATGGGGGTTGTGTTGATTTCGTCCCGGATTTCTATGTCGTAAAGGTCGTTTTATAATTTCCTTAGATCCATTGAAATACTATGCAAACTCTGTTCAATTGCATCATTGTGTGTCGCATAGTCCAGTACCCATCACTCGTGCTCATCTAGACGATGTTCAGCTATGCCATAAAAATTTTTGAAAGACAGCCCCTTTAAAATATCAACTTGTTCCTGGAAGGCTTCTTTGGTGATTGACAAGGATTTGAGAATTAAATTTGGATCTTGAACCTCGTTGGTAGTTCCGGCTAAGTCCATCTGGAACAGAGTTGTGAATAAATATTCCTTTTCTGATATGACTTGTTTACATGATGTGACAATGTGTTCTAGGTTGTTAACTTTCTTTTGCTAGCATGCTTTTACTTTTTTGGTCCTCTTTGGGGAGGGGAGTTTCTCTTGTCTTCTTTTAAGTTCCGATGAGTTGACGTCATAGTTGGAAAAAGGGTCCAGTACCTGATTACATAAAATCTGTTCATTTTTTAAATTCGCCTCCAAATGTTGTAGGAAATCATTGGCCTTTTTTCCGAAGGAAACTAAATTTTGTGATGTTTCCCAGGTTTCAGTAAGTAGCTGCATTCTTTTGTTGATGTTATTCTCTACAAGGGCTCTAGAGCACGCAAGGAGGGTAGAGGATTCGTTCATCTTGGCTGCAGTGGTAGCAGGCACGATTTTTGCCAAAGGACTGGCAAATTCCGGGGTTGCAATGAAAGCCTCCTCATATTTGTTGAGGTGGTCTTTTAGATTGTCAACTTCCGTCTCAATTCCTCTAATGGACTCACGAAGAATTTCACCGGTCACCTGGTGAAATGAGGAGATTTGGGACGAACACATTTCCCTAAAGTTGATCTCTTTGCGAGATTTGCCTTTCCTGTTTGTTACATCTCTCTTTTCAATGACCATAGTTTTAGATTGGTTGTCAAAAATAGCACTCTGGATTACGAAGGATTCATCTACATCAAAAAAGTTAGTCTCGGATATTTCCACCACTAAGGACCCAATATTCTACATCTGCTCATTTTCAATTTCAAGTTGCAGTTTTCCACTTTCAATCTCGGGTTCCTCCGCCTGCCCTGCATTGTTTTTTCTCTTCTTCATCAGTGGAATTTTGTGAGAACTATCAATATTTATGTGAGGAGGGTTCTTATCTCCTCCTTCGTTCGAAGATTTCTGGGTTGCTTTCTTACTGGGGTGGACCGTCGAAGTGATGCTCTGTGATGTCGTGATCTTGGGAGTGCTTGCGGGGGACTGGGTACTCTTCTCACCGGATACTTTTCCATGTTGTCTGTACAATTCAGTCGTGCTTTGAAATGTCTCTACGTCGCAATCGACAGAAGCAGGATTGTTGTCGACATTGTCCCTGTCTTGGGTCAGGTGTCTATGGATAAAAGAGGTGTTAAAGCCAACAACCAGTAAATGTTCTCAAAAAATGCCATTAGGGTCGAACCCTTCTATCCTTTCAGCGTACGTTAGGTTCAATTTCTTGAAATGGGTAGCAAACTCATCAATCTTGTTGATGTTTCTGCAGATGGAGTCTCCGACTTTCCAGGGCAGAGGAATGAACTATTTTTTTTTCTTGTCATGGGAAAAATGCAACTAGTGGTTGTATTGCCTTTCTATTTCTGCAACAAACATCTTGTCTGTTATGTGGCATGGAAGGAAGGAAGGATTTTCCTCAGAGCCAAAGACCATGAGGACACTATGATTTTCATCTTGCCCAAGTGTACCCTTCCTGTTCAAAAACTTGGTTGCCTGGCCAGACATCCGCGAAGCATCCTTTCCCAACAGTAAATATTTGAAAACTGAGACAAAGCCATTAAA
>CBVK0102052132.1:0-12354 GCA_900067695.1 Picea abies
GGGCCTAAACATGGGTAAACCCATGGGTCGACATCCCATACCCATTACATAATCCCAAAACCCAAAAATGCCCTAAAAATGGGTGGAGATCCCGCGATCTCCACTTTGACTTGCGCTCCACCTTCAACATCCTATCAAAGTCCCAAAATAGGTCAAACCTGACCAAGGATCTCCAAAAGTTGGTCAAGGGCCAACAGTTGTCCCTATTTTGAGAAAAACAACTCAACTATACCTTCCTGTCAGGACACTGAATAGGTATGTTGGAAGCGGGTAAATGCATGCATGATGCCAAGGCAACTTCATCAGGGTACTGAATAGGCCTACAGGTAGTGAAGTAATGTCAAGTTTAAGAATATCCTAAAAAAAAAATTAATTTGATCAAAGTGAAAATATTTCTCATATCATAAATGGACGACTCTTGGACATGATAGAGGTACTAGAGTGGGTCAAATGACATCCTTGACTAGGATATGGACACCTATTGGTAGTAGTGGCCCTGTCAACAGTATCGAAGTCAACTTCATAAACAATAGCTACACTCATAATCTAAGTTAGATACTGGATGACATATTTTTTAGACAGGAATACATCTGATGTTAAACTGCATTATTTTCTGACTTATGATCAATATTCTTGACATGTTGTTAACTATTTCTAAAAAATTCATTTCATCTAATTCACCCTAACATGATTTTTCTGGTGATGCAGAGATAATTGCTTCGCCCAGTGTGTCACCATTGTTGGCATCCAAACATGATTTTTGATACTTATCATGATCAAAAGAGACTATACCTTTATGTAGCTTCCATCACCTTCTATTTGTAAATGTTTATGTTTCTGAGTTTCGAGGCAATGATTGGGTTAAGTTTACCTTATTGAGTTTTTTCGTTTTCATTTTCGTTTGTTTTATTTTTAATTCAGGACTATAAGCATGAATTTAAACATAAAACTTGGCTTGGTTTCATAATCTTTTACCTTAGAAATATCGTTTTAGGAGGCACCCATGCATGGTTTAAACTCAAGACTTATGAACTTATTGATTAATACACTATCGAAATCTTTATTGATTATGGGTCCCATGACTTCATTGGTTCTATAGTTTATTGTTGATTTAATTCATGAATTGTTTGAATGCACAAAAATGTTGGTTAACAGCTGATATAATTTCATGAGTGAATTTGTCATATCAACATTCATATCAATAGGTATAGGTATGTTGTACCTACATTTTCAATTCACCTTACTGACCTTAAATATTAATGAGATCATTCATTATGCGTATGGGGTTTTGTACTGTGGAGGGTTTAGCACTCATTGTGAGAAATGGTTTGTCATTTTTTGAGCCCTCTGTTTTTGTTTTCCCTAACCATTCTATTTGAGTTATGACAGTCCCCAAACCTTGCATTTTTCATGCCATCGTAGTTTGCTTAGATCTCTCTCTATTGCTCATCCATTGGAAACCTAAACCTATCCCGTGTGATATCTATTGTATCCTTGTCACAGTGGTAATGGCACCCATGGTTCGTATCGATCCGAATGGATTTCAAACTCTGTTATCCCATGATGACGCTATTGATGACCTGAAGGCTCATGGATGGGATGTGTTCCTCAAGAAGTTAGAAGGCTATAATCTCCAGGTTGCAAACGATTTTTCACAAACTTTTGATGGTTTTAGGGCCAAGGTGGGGGATGTTCAGTTGGAAATCACGGAGGATTTCATAAGCAAGGTGACAAGACTTCCATCGAAAGGTGAAAAATGGTTTAAGAATGCAAATATGGAGGATGTCCCATGGAGTTTATTCATGGTTTTCCGCAAATCCACTTGTTGTACAAAAGGTATTCCCATTTCTTTGCTAAAACCTAGATGGCACAATATCCTTTTAATTATGAAATGGTTTGTCACTTATGAAGGTTGGTATGGGTTGGTTTTTCTGTACCGCATATGTTTGCTTATGAATTTCATAGGGTTTGAGTTGGATATGCCTTTTTACCTGTTGATGAGTCTTTACAAAATTTCTAAGCGCTTTAAGTCGCAGGGTATCAATTCTAGTCTGTTTCACCACGGACTCGTTAAAATCTTGTTGGTTTATCACCTGTCGAAAATAGGTGACAATTAGGAGACCTTTCTGAGCAGAAATGGCTTCACCTAGGTCAATGATACAACTAGCCCCCATTTAATTGTAAACCTTAATTTGGACAGACCAGTGACTGAAATCCAAGTCGTTAATTCAATTGATGGCTCAGAATTTATTGAACCAGTTTCTATTTTTGATGAAACCCCTGTGGATAAAGAATTACCATGTAGGTTTTCACCTAGAATATCTTTGGAATAGATAATTACCGAATTAAAAGAAAAGGATCATCTTGTGCCTATCAACTACTCTAATTTAAATGATAATGATACATTTGTTGTGAAGAATTTTTGTAAGGGAAAGAAACCACAGAGCACGGATTTAAATTTCAGGAACAAGAATGTTGGTCATTTGATTTCTAGAAAAACAAGAAATCGAAAGAGTAATCATCTAAGCTCGATCAATCCTATCGAGATCGATGATCGGTATTTATATCGGGAGATAGATGATTTCTTGGCTCGTGAAGACCCAAAAAATCAGTGCCCCGAGAAAGAGGTTGTTACCCAGGTTGAGAAGTATGACTTTGTGTCTAATTTACCCCCTTGTCTCAAAGGCAAAGAAGGTTTTTTAGGTTTTTTTCATGACCTGGAATAGACCACAGTGACATATGAAGCACTCGTTGTCGACTATTTTTCACATCAGTCTGCCATTTCCCCAGTGCACTATGATAGCTGCCTCGACTGGATAGAGCATTATTATAGAGATATTCCACTCTTATAGGCTTAAGTGAAATTCTTGGCTACTCGGAATGCCCTATTGGAACAAGATAACTTTGACTTGAGGCACACACAGAGAGGGAAATAAAAAGATCCAAGAAGTCTGGGAATATCATAATAAAAAACACAACTAGTTTCAAAGACATTATAAATTCTGAACTATCAGATCCTTCTTTCACTAATTTCTAATGGTAAAACGATTTTGTTTTGATTTTATTCCATTTTTTTTATAAAAAATCGAAATAGAGAGATTTAATTTGATTTTAGATTCTATTAATAAGGCTAGATACAGAATCTATGATTCTGTAGCCAATCTCTTTTGAATAATAATTAGTATCATTATCTGAATATAAAATTGGTTTTTTCATCTATAGGAAATGGATGATTATGATATTGATTGCATGGAGAAAACACCTTGAATTATATGCTCAATTATTCAAATAGTTTCTGCCTCTTTCTGTTTATAAAACTCTGGTTTATTTTTTGACAAACCAACTCATGCATGAGTGGTTTTTAGTTTCACTATTTTTGTAATATTATCTTATTTTTTTGGATTCAACTCTATCTTATATGATAAGAGCATTTCAATCCTGAACTAGTTTAAATATTGTTCACTCTTAGTAGTAAAAACAATCTTTGTTTTGGACACATTATGGACATATGACTATCAAGACTAATATGGAAAAGTTGTTCACTCCTTGGCTTTAGACCAGTGTGGTGCTTTCCCATTATGTTTTGTCTTTATCTTATGGAATGTTAGTATGTTTATATAGCTTTAGTCTTATCAGCATATGATATTTCATATTCTTCATCACTATAATTCAGTCTATAAAGTATTTTCCTATATTATATATGTGATCAATATTTCATTTAAATATCGTGGATTTATGTTGGATATTGGATGATGTATAACATGAATGCTTTGTAATAAAGTTTCCTTTATTATAAGTGTTCATCATTATAATATCATCATATCTGTATATTTTTTTGTTTACTGCTATATTCTTGTTCCAAAATACCTTTGAGTTGGTTCTAGGAGTGTTAGCACCATCCTATTACAGGTTTCCCTCATAGTAAGGATAGTGAGGAGCTTTAATTGCGCAGGGACATAAACTCATTACTTGTAGGTTAGTTTACTAGTATTTTCTTTTAATCAGATTATTCATAAATGAAATAGGAGCAGTTTGAACTAGCTTTGCCTGTACATCTGCTTTTATTTCAACTGTGTTTCCTTTAGTTCTTTAGATTTTAAATATTTAACAAAAAATTATAAAATGTTTGTGCTTTCTTTATCTACTTCACAAACATCTTCAAAATATATTTATTTCGCAAGATATCCCTAAAATTTTGCAAGATTGTATATATATTGTATATAAGCATATGCACATATCCACACTTCTATTTTTTATGTTTGTAAATTATAGAACCTACATTATTAGTATCATAACTTTATAGGTTACTTTCATTTATTTATTTCTAGAACTTTAGTTGGCCAACGGAGCCATTAAACACGTCAGGTCATTTAATTCCAAATGGCTTGGGTTATTTAGACAACCCCGATCTAGATTTGACCTTCCAGTTGACGATGTGTCATTTACGCCTGTCAAAAGTTCTTTGTACCCTGTTATATCTACAAAGATTGGATACGAATAGTCCAATATACAAAAAGTATGCGAAGATATGGATTGGATGCAAAATCTATACAACTAAAAGATAATGATCAAAATAAAGGAGCAACTATCTACATTGAAATAAGTCCAAAAGAAAAGGGGAATATTGTAGGGTTTATAAACAGTACACGACCCGCGAACACAAATAAGCGATCAAATTGTGTATTTGAGGGGCGTGAAGGAAACCGTGTATTCGTATGTGCAATAAAAACAATAGTTGCAGGGGAAGAGATATTGATTGATTACAATTTGAATTGAATAGATACAGATGTTGCTATTATGGGGGCGGTACGTATATTAATTTACCCAACCTGTAAACAATGAATCTCATATTTTATGATTTTCATTATGTTCTTTACGGTGTTAATCCATTTGGATAGCTTCGGTCTGTTTATTACTCAGTGTGTCCTATTTTTGTTATCAACATTTGAATTTATCATACATTTGAATTTATCATAAATTTGAATTTATTTCTCATGATAATAATCACGGTTCTAATTTTACTTCAATGTGGCAGGATGATCATCGTAAATCAAAAGAGGCCTCAGAACAGGTAAATGAACAACAATTTTTGAATTGCATTTAATGTGCATTTTATTTCTGTGGCAATCAATTATTTTATTTGTTTACATAACCGAATTATCATTTATTTTTTTGAATATGTAATCGACGGGACACGATGTTGATGATGATTTGTTCATAAAAAGGGATTTGTATGAATCCTCTGACCCTATGGTATTAATAAGGAAAAATATCAATAAAGGAAACAAGGAACTGGCTCACTTGTTAGATATTCTAGATCAAACTCCTGAAGTTGAAGAAAGGATCAGAGAAGTTATGAAAAGGCTTAAGACATATAAGGTAATAACCATAATTTCAAGTGGTTTTATTTTTATGTCATAATATCACTTATGAAAGATTGATTTTTAACTTTTACATTGTCTAAACGAAAAAATGTGTTCTTTCTTATATAGAGATTTTTGGATCCTGCTGACACTTGCATGCATGGTATCGGTGGTAGTGGCATTGCACAAATTATATAGGGTCCAAACACAGGCCTTCGTATAGCTTCCAAGACGCAGTTATTCAAATCTCCACCTTCCACAACATTAGGTGGAAGCCACGACACGCCCACCGAGGAAGTGACCACACGGGTAGGCTTTGAAGGTGGTGATAGAGATGAGGTCGATGATTTGAAAAACTATATGGTTTCTTTTCCTAAAGAAATACGTGTGACCAGCACAGGGAACCTTTATGGTCAATGAGGAAGGGCTTCTATTAAAGTAGGTTAAAGTCCCAGGTAATTTTTAAAATTTTATTTTTTTCATGTTCTCTATGTAGACAAACATAAATCATCTAAATTATTATTTTTAAATTAATAATCATATAATCATTTTCCGTGTAGGGAACAACGATTTTTACAGGTCCTTGGAGAATAGGATTTTCTGATTTTTGGGCCCACCATATGGGAGAGGTGGAATTCCCATAATTCAAACCTCAAAAAAGAATTGATGGATTATCTAGAAATCCTTTTTGGTGTAGATACTTTTAATAAGACCTTGGCCACTGCCACAGCTGGACAATATTTAAAATATATGTGAGAAACATATAGGAAGCACTTGAAACAAAATGATAGGTGTGAGTGTTCCCTGGTGATTCCAAAGACGGAGTGGAAGGCCCTCATTGAGGACGCAAAAGAGAAGAAAATGATAGATGAAGGAAAAACACCCTATGGTCCCAGAAGATAAATTACAATTTCAATTGAATACCTTCAATTTTTTTAGATGTAAATAAAATTGTGGTATATATTAACATACTTGAAACTTTTGATGATAGGTTGATTGACACATCAAAGGAAACAAAAGAAAGGCTTTCCAAATGTGGCCATCACAGGCTAGGCCAGGGAGGCTACTTGAAGTTGCAGTCACGAATTATATGTACCTAAATATCTTATTTGTATCGCCTTAAAAAATTTAGGTAATTGCAACGAATAACATAAAAAATACATACTCTTATGAAATGCAGGGTGACGAGTTTGGTACTGAAACCACGGAGGAATAACTCAAGCTTGGTTACAAGTATGGCTATAAAGCGTTAGTTGAACACCAAAAAAGCTTGGGGAAGATACTAAGAACCACTTTATAGGATACGGTAAATAAAATTCAATCCACATTAAGATTTATTATTAAAAGAATACAGTCATGTTGGATATTATTGATATTTACAACTTTCTTTTAATCAAGGGAGCAGCACTATCAATGAACGTACTAGTATTGGAAAGCAGTGTGTTGATAGAAATTTCCAACCAGAAGATTGTTCTGATCCCATTCAGTCCCAATTTTCCATGGGGGCACAGCCCCACGATGGTGCTACGACTGTTACACATCAAAATTACTCACTTCAATAGTGTCACAAGTGTTGTAAGTGCTGCATCTTGTCCATAAGTGTCTCATTTTGACCACAAGTGTCACAAGTGTCACAAATATCATACTGCCATCTTGCCTATGTCGTGCCTCTAATGACATCATAAGGACACTTAAGACACCTCAAAGACTAGTTTTGAAGAAGAGAAATCAGTTGACAAGGAGTACAAGCCTTTTGCCACTGGAAAAACCACTCAAAAATGGATTTTGGAGGGAAGTGCTCCCATACCCACTATCAGGGAGTGCCAACGCTCCCTGGGCCTCTTTAGAGGAGCACTCAAACGCTATGTGTAACCTTTTGGGGGAGCGCTACCTTTTCTGAGTGGATTTTTGGTTTGTTGAGCTAAAACAGGGAAGAATCCCCTCAATTTTTTAAGGTGGTTGGATTCGAATAGAAGGTCAAGGCATGATCTTAGGGAATATCCTCCACTGAAGGAGAAGAATCCTCAACTTATCCCAAATATGTCTCAAGTGGTTGGGCCTCTACAAGGTTATGTAAGGAGGCCTCCTCATGGTGAAAGTGAAGATAGAGACTAGAGATTGATACCAAACTTATGATCCTATAAGTGGGTGTCATCAAAGCAATCAGTGTAGATTACTTGAGAAAAGGGGTTAGACAAGGAGAACTAGAAGAAGCTATTGCACCTTCATCAAAAGATTGTAAGTACTTTTACTTGTTCTTATCAATATATCAATGCTTGGCCTGTTTCTTTCAAACTTATGTTTTTTCCACGTGATTTTGTCTTCAGTAGATAGATCTATATTTGAGCTAATATCAGTAGAATAGGAAGTCCATTGTATCCTTGTTTGTTCTACAGGACCTATCAGGGAGCTCAGGATCAAAGCTCAGTCTGGACTTTGCAAGGACAAATGTCATTAATAAGGTACATATCTTTCTTCTTCTCCTTCATATATTAGCTTGATTAGATCTAAAAGGATGTCAGTGTCCATGTTAAGCACTTTTCTATCTTTGCCTTAGGAGTCTAGAAACCAAGAGTGAATCTGCTTGTCCACAAGAGGATTCACCTGTAACAGAAATTGGCGACTCCACTCCTCAAGGACAAAAACCTTATCCTCCCTAAGGGTCTAATGTTTATCCTCCCCCTAATGTGTATCCGCCTCCAAGATATACTTCTTACCCTCCTCAAGGAAAAAATGTTTATCCTTCTTATGGGCAAGCAAATCACTCAGCTTATAATGCTCAGAACCCATCGGGTTATGCAAATGTTTCTCAACCATCATCGAATCTTATTTATCCTAGTCAACAACAACCATGTGTAGGAAGGCCTACTGGTTACAATTATCCACCTAACCCAGTTTATGGTCCTACTGGTGTTCCCATGCCACACCAGTATCATCCGCAAATTAACCGAAAGATACCTTTCCTTGTGACTCTGTATCTCCCAGACTTGTCTCGGTTAACCAATGATCCTATTTTTAATTCATGGGTTTGGCCAATTATTCCAACTAAACTTCCTTCTGATATTCTTAAATTTGACGGAAAACCCGAAGAAGATCCAAATAACCATGTGATGACTTTCCATTTGTGGTGTTCATCAAACTCCCTCATGGATGATTCTATGCATTTATGTCTTTTCCAGCGAACACTTATGAGCTCTGCAGCAAAGTGGTATATTGAACTACCACGTTCTTATTTTCATGACTTCAACTCCCTTGCCATGTCTTTCCTCGTGCACTTTCAACTACCTATTCGCTACGAGACGGGTACTGAACTCTTGACCTCCCTTCGTCAAACTAACTCTGTGCATATCTTTGACCATATTCATGAGTGGTGATCCAGGTGGATATTGGTGGCCACCCACCTATTCCACTTGAACCCCCACCTTTGCTTCTTTCAGTTTTTCAGTTTCCACACAGTTTACTATTTTTAGCAGTTTTTCGGGTCCTGAACTTTCAGAGCCGTTTTGATGCCTTAAACGAATTTTTTTGGAAAATAGGGAGAAACATGGATCATAAATCAATGTTTCTCACCCAAAAGTTGTATTTCTCGAATAGATCTTTCTAGCGAGGTATAGAACGCGTCAAACAGAGATCGTATGCCAAAGTTACGTTTCCGGGAAGTTGATGTACCAACTTACCCAAACGAGGCCCATAGTCTTGGCGTTTCATCTCCTAGGGTTAGGTCTTTGAATGTTTAGGGTTTTCCATTGTTTCTCAATAATAATAGGCCTTTGAGCCTCATTGTAACACATTTCAGAGGCTAGTAGCCACCACATCTCTTCTCAGAGATAAGCTACTAGTGCCCTAGCTAGTTTATTTCCATTCTGTCTGTAAGCATATTTCAGTCATTTTTTATTAATGAAATGAAGTCTTATTTCTGTTGCATCTCTGTTTTTATGTGTATTTATGTATTTCATTGTGTTCCTATATAAATCTGGATCAGTGGTATCAGAGCGATCTACTCATTCTTGATACTTCTTTGCATGTCCCCAACGAGGTCGAGGTATAAGGAGTTGGGGCTCAATCTGGTTGAACCTTTGCAATATCAGCCTCACAAACCCCGACGACCGCCCATGGGGGAAGAAAAGAAAGATGAGGGAGCATGATATCCTATCAAAATGTTGCTCGAGGAGGCCCTCAAGAAACAAAGGAACGTGATGATGGACAACTTTTCCCAGATTCTTCAACAGATTCCCACTGGCGGTGCATCGACATCCAACAGCCACTCTGGAGGCACCACTCCTTTTAAGGTACAAGTAAACTTTGACATTCCCATATTTGAGGGCCAAATAGATGCAGATGTTGTAGATAGATGGTTGAATCTATTAGAAGAATATTTCTCGGTTCATGACTTTTCTGACTGAGAAAATATTATTTTCGCACTCCTCAAAGTCGCCCCTCGTGTCAAGGACTGGTGGGAAACCTACTCGGAGAAAGAGGGTGAGAGAGAACCCTCTCTGTTCTCAGTCACACCCACTTGGAATTATTTTTGAGATGCCATCAAGGAACAATATAATCCCATGGGGAGCTATGAGGACAAATACATACAATGGACTACGCTGCGGCAACAAAGGGACCAAGATGTGCATGAGATGACGAATCTGTTTCATAACCTACGCACAAAGTTGGGTATCAAATATTCAGAGAAACATTTGTTGTTAGAGTACTGCAGTTGTCTACACAGATACATTGGGGAAATGGATTTCCTAGACATATCCTCGCTAGGTGTGGCATACCGACATGCTACCAAGATTGAGCAGAATTTCAAATAGAAGAAGCGAGACTTTGGGTTTGCAAATCAGAAAGCAAGGGAAAGGTGCCCCCAAATCACAGAACAAAGTACCAAGCCAAGGTGGGGTAGCCCAGGACAACCCGCCAAAGCCACAAGAAAATAACAACACCACAAAGCCAAAAATGGACACGAAGAAGTGGTGTGAGTTCCATAAGAGCTCCACTCACAACACAAGTGAGTGTCAGGCCAAGCAGTCACTGGTAGTCGAGTTGAAGGCTTCTGAATCGGATGCATGCTTTGACTCTAAACCAGAACCTGACAAGGGGAATGACAGGGGGAAGCAGATTATCGATGTGAAGCCCAATGCCACCATTTCCATCACAAATATCCAGAAGGAAGAACCAGAAGATCCAGAGGAGGCAGATCGTCTCTTCCATTCCAATATGTGGTTAAAGGGTTCCCCGTTGTAGTTCATTGTCGACAGTGGGAGCTAGAAGAACCTCATCTCGATAGAGGTCATGAAGCAGCTGGGCTTGCCAACCACAGCACACCCACAACCATACACCATTGGGTGGTTGCACCAAGGATGGGACCTCCGCGTCAGTCAACAATGTCAACTTCCCTATAGCATCAAGCCCTTCACGAATGAGGTATTATGTGACATTGCTCCTCTTGATGTTTCTGATGTATTATTAGGCCAACTGTACTTATGGAAGAAACATGTTGTGTATGAGTCCAGGCCTCGTGCTGTTATTATCACTTTGGGAAATAAGTTGTACAGGATACTAGAGATAGCACCACCTACCACCATCTCTTTGGTTACTGCAAAACAATGCAGTAAACTCATTTCCAAAATCGGGAAATTTTTTTTCCTGATGATCCGCCCTCAGTGTTATAACTCTAAATTGCACCACACATGCTTACCTGGCATCAAGCCAACTCATATCCCTTCCTTGCCAAATCCATGTTGAATAAACTCTTGAAAATCCTCTTAAATCAAGTGACACGCACCCTAAACCACTAATGCATGCGTTGGAACACTGGCAAGCCTACTACTGCACGCGTTGGAACTCCGGCTAACCTACTACAGCCCGCGTTTACCTAACAAAGTACAAAAATAGGAAATTTGCCGACGGGACAAAAACCTATGGGTCAGTTAACTGGAACTCCCGACCATGCATGGTCGAGAGTTCGTCCAAAACCCTAGCTCCTTCTAGCCTATAAAAGAAGGGGTAGGGGTACTATTTGGAGGAGGAAAAAGATAGTGAAGAAACTCTACCCAATTGTCAAATCCATTTGTCCCGACCCTTTAGCCTTTCCTCAAGCTTAAGGAGAATTAAAGCAAAGCAATAGGAGGACAGAGAAGAGGAGGAGCCCAGGATCAGGATCAAGGGACAGTGGCCGGTGTCAACATTGATTGTAAATTGGTTCATCTTGAAAATAATAAAGAATACTTTTCCCGTCCCAATGCATGAGTTATGTATGTTTTATTCGATTTGTGTTTAATCTATAACCCTCAAGTAGAAAAATAGTATCCATGCGTAGTGTTTTGTCTCGATTGCAGGATTATCTTTGGAAGGAGCAGCACAAGCAAGCGGACAAAGTGCAACGAAGGATCTACACCAAACATCAGTAAAAAGGTTAGTAGGTCCTTTCCATGCTTGTATGTGAAAAAGGGGTTTGAGTTTTGGGGTGATAGGTTAAAAGTGATTTCTTTAAGGTCATGATCTGCATGCAAGTCTAACCCTAGCTTGCTAGTTCGTAGGGTATTATTTCCCAACAAAAGAATTGGCGACCATACTGGGGAATTACTCTTTAGGGTTTTCCGGATTTAGTTGAGGGTTTTTTGGTAGTTTAAGGAATTAGATTCTCTGTTTCTTTGTTTGTCTGTTTTCTGTTAGGTCAGAGCTAGCAGGGAACCTGGTTCTTTATACCAGTTTTTCCTTTACTGTTTCTTGACGATGATTATCAGGACACACAGAGGTACACGCGATCTGCAGAAGGCCTGCATGCGTGTAACCCGTGCCCTAACCTCTTACAGCCCGTGTTTGAATGCTAGCTGTAGAGGTTTCAGTGGCATGTAGGGGTCAAAGAGCTTAAGAGGCAGTCCCCTCTTCCCTGTCAGAATTATACATTCTCAGGGGGCTTTTTGGATCCTATCTGAGTCTTGCTGGTGTTAGGATATTTAGACACTTAGGAATTAGTTAAGATCTACTTGGT
>CBVK0102052134.1:0-17442 GCA_900067695.1 Picea abies
GTTACACTGCCAAATAAATAGCCAAATAAATAGGTTCCACATCCATTTTAGGATGAACAAAAAGTAATACATTTAACTTCAAAATTCTGGACTCTAATCCATTTCTTTAAGATAGATCACTTCATATTTGCAAAAGAAAACATTCATTTAACTCAAAATCTAAAAATTTACAATAAAATATATCTACAAATTTAAAATAAAATGTACACATGTACCATTTTAGATAAATAAAACAAGTTGTGATTAAATCAAATTTGACATACATACCAAAAGAGTTAATTCTCATCCTCCAACATACTCCTTTCCACCAAATATAATGTAAGCATCCGTAACAATAATAAACAATAAAAAAAACAAAACAAATAACACATATTAGCATATATACTTTAACTAAATATTAAATAACAATATGAAATAATAACATACTCAACTAGAGTTCCACAGATTTAAGATTATCACTCTTTTTTATTACACTTTTTGGGTACTTTTTTTAAACCAAACTTTTATCACAATTCCAAAACTTTCAAAATAGTTACTCTCTATATTAAACTTACATGATCTAAACAATGTAAAATCTTATCTGAAATCTTAGAAATTTTTAAAGAGATTTTTTTTTTTCTTGGTAACCAATTTTTGTGTTCAGAGTTAGATAATACTCTGAAAATAAATATAGTTGTGTATGGAGAAAGTTAACAAATCTCCATATTAATTCATTCTCCCAATAAAATAATTATCTCCTTATGGATAAAGTCCCAGATCTTTCAGGCGAAATTCTCATGCCATGTGACCTTATTTAATCCGCAGTAAAATACTTATCTCCTCAAAAGTAAAATACTTCTCTCCTCTTCTACAGTGGAATAGATGTTCTCATATAATCAAATTCCCTCAAATGCCCTTTCAAATTAAATGACTCATAAATCTCCATATTAATCCATTCTTCCAAGAAATTACTTATATCTATGAAAGTTCACAAATCTCCATTTTAAAAACCATTCTTCAAGAAAATACTTATCTCCTCTTTCTGTGATGGAATAGATGTTCTTATATAATCTTTCATGTACATGAAGAAAACACAAATCTTCACATATATTAATTCATTTTTCAAAAACCATTTAAATCTTTCATATTTGGGATGTATTCATATTAAATATAATCAACTGCTCTTTGAAATATGTCTTCGTCATAATATAAACATAAGTGAGATCATGCACGTACATAGCTTATTTGTAAATATACTTGAATGTTGGTTTTTGTGGTTAGTAACCAATTTAGTTAAGAGTTTGAAAATACCCTCGCAAGAAGGAATTCACTTCGTTGTATGCAGAAAACACAAATTCCAAACTATGCCATTCTTGGAGAAGAAGGCAAGGAATGCAATAGAAAAAAATTTAGAAACTTGCCATTTTCTCATGTGGGATAGAGTCTGTTCTCAAATAATCAAATGTTCAAGTTCAAAATTAGGTCTTCATCATGATCTAAACATAAGTAAATTTAAATGTATGATTTTAGACAATGATAAACTTATATAGGGGTTATATATATTTCAAAATAATTGATCAAAGCATTGGAAAGTTATATAGACACTAGTTCAGTAAACCTATGAATAAGAAAGGCTAAGCTAAAAATTTGAAAAAATGGAAAATTTGAAAAAAGTAAAAAATATGAGCTTATTCAACAAAAATAATCTTGAATACTTTTATATAAAAGAAAATTAAAACTCACTAATGTGCAATGAATATACATTTACGAATCATTGTGAATAGATGCATCCTTCCTAGGTATGGATGCATCATCCTCAATCCCAATCGTCTGCACTCTCTTCTACACATTTTGTTCAAGAACACTCTCATGTGCTCTCTTCTCCACATTGCCCTATATAATACATTTCAAATTTGAAAATTTGAAAATTAAATTTAAATGATTTTAACACAATATATTGTAGTTTTAAATTTTGAAAGATGTAATTCTTGTGATGTGTGAACCTGAATATCAATAAATTATACCCATCATACCCTAAGATTCAATAAATTAAATGTTGTTTAAGACATTCTTCTTTAAAATTGATAATTTAAATGACAATTTGCAATTCTAATATATAACTAAATTTATTTTCAACATGCAATGATACCCGTGAATTTTCACCCTCTTCAAACTCTCCCAATGAGAATTGGGACAAGCCTACCCATGTAGTAGGAGATGGAATAAGGATTTGTGAACAACAAAACTAAAAACTAAATCTAGGATTCAATATGTTCACATTTATACAAAATCATAAATGTCATGTTGTTGATCTTATTCAAAATATTGGAGATTCGACAACTAAAGTGCTCATATGTGGATATTAGAAAACACGTACTTGATTCAACCCATCTAAATTTAAACTTGTGGAATCAAGACCCAAATTTAACATGTCCAAACTGCAATTAATGACAATAACAACTCAATTATTTTTATAGATACAATGATATGTATCTAGATATAGAACTAGAAGTAAACTATCCTCAAATCTGTAAAAAATTTACTAACTAGAACACATATCAATCCGTTGTTTGGTTCATCATTCTAAATGACCTCCTTCCAACCATTATGACAAAACTTTGCATACTCCTTAATATATTCTATTGACATGGTATCTAACTCCTCATCTGTTTTATAAACAAAAATGGCTCGAGAATGAGATTCTGCTCTCTGATGGTTCAAACCAATATCAACACTATAAAAAATCATTTCCAAATTTTCCCGGATTGCATTCCTAACCTCTTTTCCAACCTCTAATGAAGCTCGCAACTCTGATTTTGAGAAAAATTCCCCTGTTGGGAGAGATACTAAAGGTCGTGTAGACATGTGCAATGTTACAATTAGATATGTCAATTTCCTATCATATGTACATATTTTATTGGCCCCATAATAATTGGACGATAGTCTAGTATAATCAGGGTGCATGTCCATGAAAAAATCTTCATAAAATTATATGGAAAAATAATGTGGAACCTCATCATTCCATGACAATTTCCCATATGTTCCCAAAAATCTGTTATAAAAATATCGTGCTATGTTAGGGTGTTTAAAATATTGCACCTTCAAGATCTTTCGTTTTAATCCATCTTTGAAATTGAACATAGAAATTTTGTTTTCTTTTGAAACTTTATTTTTTACTACGTTCCATTTATCATGTCCCATCACCTTCGACTTTCGTCTCCTCATCACATCGATAAAACTATCAATCGTTGGCCCCATCTTTTGATATGTATCCATAAAGTTTTGCAATGAATGAAAAACAATCTCCAAGTTTTTTTTACTCTCCTGAGGGAGATTCAAGCTCCTCAAATAATTTTCCAACCTGTTTTTAACACTTGAACATCTCTCAAGGGTCATTTCTTCAGTAATCCCTTCCCACGGAAACTCATCACCAACATCTGAAGGATATGTGGACATAGGCATATAATATTTTGTTTCTTTTTAAATTCTCCTAAATCCACCTTCATCTTCTTCACCAACATTAGAATCTTCATTATACCCACTCTCTCTTTCATTATGTTCCATCGCATTAAACTCATTATCTATACACACATCTGAAAGTAATTACAACATTTAACAACACAATTTAACATAAAAAAATTTAAAATAAAAACTTATATAAAACATATATATATATATATATATATAACATAAATACACAAAAATACAAAATCATATAAAATTACCAAAAATATTTTCTTGTCCTGATGTATTCCCTACATTCTCCGATGTTGGAGTATCATTGTGCAACCTATCTAAGAATGTTGTGTCCATAACACTATTTTGAGTACATTCTCGAGATGATCTATTCACAAACTCGTTTGATAATCTCCTCCTATGTCTAGATTGTCATTGGTCACTTGAAGTATCAGTCGAAGAAGAGGTTTATCTTCTTCCTTCACGGGATAGCCTAGAGAGTTTGCAAGAAATGTTTGGAGAATCTTGTCTCGACATATCGTCTCAATATCTATCCTTTTAAAATTCATGAATATGAAAGATCATAAGTTATAGAAACATTAATTGGAAACATTAAATTTATAACACAAGAATTAACCATTTATAACAACTTCACAACATTGTAGACATATATTAAAAAAACTAGAACAACCATATTTTTTATGATCATTGACAAAAACAATTAAAATCATTGACAAAACATTTACTTAAAACTAAAATAAGAAACATTATTAGATGATATTTTGTTTCTATCCTCTTAGATATATTCTTAGAAAAATCTTCAAGGGATCATTGATCTAACCCTCGACGCAGATCTCATCATGACACATGAAACCAATTTCCAAGAAGAACTATTTAGGGAAAAATATCAATAGACTAACCAACAACATACGTAGGTTGCACTAGAAATAGAAGAGAACGACAACATACACAAGGTGGCATTAGAAAGGATATAAAAAGGGTGACACCAACAAAAAAATGAGGAGGGAAACACTAGCAAGTAGAACCAATCCCCAAACAATAACCAAGAAGAGATCTACAACAAGATAGAAAAGACCAAGAAGAACTATCCTAGAGGGGTCGTAGCCACTGAATTAAAAAATTATATAATTTAAACAAATAATACTTTGTACCATAAAATATTTATTGTTAAATCATAAAAATCAACAAGAAAAAAACAAGTCAAGAGAAGGGGTCAAAAGTCAAGGAAGCTAAATTTCTTTAGGAAAAAGAAAAGAACAAAACCAAAAACCCACACAACAATTAAGGGGGGCGTAACTCAAACAAGTGTGGTTTCAAGACAAAGTCAACAATAAGTCAAGGCTACTAACATTCTTTAGGTAAGAGCAAAGCACAAAACTAAAAACCCACACAACAATTAAGGGGGGCGTAAGTCAAGCAAGGCTAATTTCAAGACAAAGTCAAGAATCAAGTTCTTCTTTAATGGAAAAATTTCCACATGATTCTCATGATATTTAATTATAATATTTTATCATCCGAGCATACAAGGAATATCAATAATGTGATCATGCTCTTCTTAACTACTCTTAGGTCTCATGGACCATCCCGGGAGAGAAACAAATCACACATTATCTCAACTTCGTACTTAACCAAAAACAAAATAAACCAAAAAACCAAAGGAAGATAAATAATTTGATCATGCTCTTCTTAAATACTTCTAGGTCTCAAGGAGGATCACAGGAGAGAAACACGTCGCACATTATCTCAACTTGGTACTTAACCAAAAACAAAATAAACCAAAAAACCAAAAACCCACACTAATCAAAGTTTTCATATTTTAATTTATGTGATGTGTGTAGTAAGTTACATTCAAATTTGCAAAGAAAGAATGAATTTTAAGAAAAAGTAAAGTACGAAATTCAAATTTAAATCCACAAATACAATCTGAAATATAAATTTTCTGTATCAAAAAGTTCCTTATAAGTCATAACTAACCTTAGGATTTCCAAACCAACAATCCCAAATTCGGGCATGTCACTATACATGGCCAAGCCGAATATGACCCTATCCATGTATAGGGACCGGGTCTGTCCCTGTATATGGACATGTCCATATTCATCTCTGTCGTCCCATCCGATAATCAGATCATACCTTTACTTGTCTTTCTATGATATGGTCTAGGTGTTGTTTTTTCCGTTGGTTGGTTGGTTGGCTACTTGTTTGTATTTGTTTTTCATTTGCATAAATAACACTAACAATTTAATAATAACACTAAATTTTTAAATCATAAAATTTAAAATTATTCTAAACTAAACGTCCGCAACACCAACATATGCCCACCCTCAATACCAATGTTGATTTCAATATGGCCCTTTCCATGTTCATGGATAGGGTCGAATATGTCTCTATCCAAATTCGGGCCTATCCCTATACATGGATAGGGCCATATTCAACCCTGTCCATGTACATAGACAGGCTCAAATTCAGGCTCGTCCCTGTACATGGAAACGACCATATTCAAGCTTGTCCATGGACATAGACAGGCCCGAATTTGGGCCTGTCCATGTCCATGTACATGGACACACCTGAATTTGAGCCTGTACCTGTACATGGACATGGTTGAATTTAACCATGTCATCCCATCTGATAAGCATGTGATACCTCTACGTGTATGTGTCTGATATCTGAGTCTCATATTTTCTAGGTGTTGTTGTGTCCGATTTTTTAGTCTATTGTGTTTGCATCCTATTGTGTTCATAAATTATTAATTTATAGGAGATATTGTCTCCATCCTATACTATTCATATTGTGGAAAATAAAGTTTGGTTTGTACATGGATGTAGCCTCCCAAATATGTAGGAAAGGATTACATTTATATATTTTTTATTAAAGTACATGGACAATATTTTTTATTAAAGTTTGGGATAGTATTATTGTTTAGAGTACATGGATTGCGCCTCCTAAAAATATATGGGCCATGATTGCATATATATATAATTAATTCAAAAACCAAAACTCTATAATTAAACATAAACATATATATAATTAATGCCAAAACCAAAACTCTATTTGAAATTAAACTGGTTAAAATGTAAAATGAATTTTATAAAAAACAACAATAAACTTTGCTCGTCTGTAAACATATATAAAATTAATGCCAAAACCAAAACTATATTTGATATTAAACTGATTAAAATATAAATTGATTACACTGTCACTTTGACGTAACAATATTTACTCTTTGGAGGTATAATTATGGTAATGTAAGGTATCATTCATGCTTGTCTCTGTACATGGACTGGGTCATATTCGACCATGTCCATGTATAGAGACAGACCCGAATTTGGGTCTGTCTCTGTACATGGAAAGCGCTATATTTGACCTTGTCCATTTATAGGGAGAGGTCATGTCCATGTATAGGGACATGCTCGAATTCGAGCATGTCCTCTACATGGACAGGGTCGAATTCAGTTGTTTCATCCTATCAAATAAGCATATGATACCTCTACTTGTCTATGTTTGATATGGTCTATGTGTTTTTGTGTCTGTATTTTTACTCGGTTGTGTCTTCATCCTATTGTGTTCATAAATTATTAATTTATAGGAGGTATTATCTCCATCCTATACTGTTCATATTGTGGAAAATCAAGTTTGTTTTGTACATGGATGTAGCCTCCCATATATATAGGCAAGGATTACATTTATATATTTCTTATTGAAATGAATTTATTTTGAACATAAAGTAACATATTAAAATGGGACAATATTGTTGTTTAGAGTACATGGATGTTGCCTCCTAAAAATATATGAGCAAGAATTGCATTCATATAAAATAACTAACATATAAACTGAATTTTATAAAAAATAACAATAAACACCGCCCTTGCATAAACATATATATAATTAATGCCAAAAACAAAACTCTATTTGAGATTAAACTGATTAAAATATAAATTGAATTTTATAAAAAATAACAGTAAACTCTTTTGGTACTTAAACATATATAAAATTAATGCCAAAACCAAAAATCTATTTGAGATTAAATTTGTTAAAATAAAATTTGATTACACTCTTACTGTGACGTAAAAGTATTTACTCTTTGGAGGTATAAATCTCGTAATGTAAGGTATAATTCAGGCATGTCTCTGTACATAGAGAGGGCCATATTCGTCCATGTCCATGTACAAGGCCATATTCCTCTTTCTCCATGTACAGGGACATTCCCGAGTTCAAGCATGTCCATGTATATAGACAGGTCAGAATATTTGGGCTTGTCCTTGTACATGGACATGGTCTAATATGGCCATGTCCATGTACAGAGAAAGACCTAAATTTGGGCTTGTCCCTAAATATGGACATGGCCATATTCAACCCTATCCATGTACAGGGACAGGCTTGAGTTCGGGCCTGTCCTTGTACATGGACAGGGCTGAATACGACCATGTCAACACTCTAACACTATAAATTTTAAAATCTAAAATCTAATCTAACACTTTTATATGAAGACTAAGTATTATACAATTTTAAATCTAACAATTTAATAATCTAACTATTATACAATTTTATACGAAGACTAACTGTTATACAATTTTATATGAAGACTAACTATTATACAATTTTATACAATTTTAAATATAACAATTTAATACTAGGACTAAGTTATAACAATTTAATACTAGTTAAGTTAATCATCATATCGTATCAATAAAGGTCAATGTAAGTGTAGCACATATGATATAAGTAAAAAAACTTGCTAATCATGTCCAATATGTGAGTAATGAAAGGATATGACATATTCCATAATAGATCTCCAAGTTATAATAGCTTATGTATTCTATCCTCTATGTTTCCCTAATTACAGAGCTATGTTGAATAAGTAGAGATAGTAACAAGAGTTATTGACTTATTGTAATACAAGCTAGTAACATGATATAGGAACTACTATTTCCCTAATATAGATCGTCACTTAGAATGTTTCCATTACTTAACTAAGATACGACAATCTAAGCATATTAGCTTATACAAGTATTGACAATGAGAATACACCTTATACTGTAAACATATGGGATTATATATGTGTTGAAAGAAGAATAAAGTAAGCATGAAAGATGACAATGTTCTAGATATGGTGGTTATAGTTATACGATAAAAGATTCATAACTATGAATGATGGTATACGTTGTATTTATAATGTTCATTATGGAATTGAAGATATTCATTCTATGTTAATAACACAAGATTAAACATTGTACATGGACATGGCTGAATACGACCCTGACAACACTCTTAATACTATAAAATTTCAACACTAAAATCTATAATTTAAAATTAACTGTAAGATTATCTGGACCGAACGCATATTAACTTACACAAGGATTGACAATGAGCATACAACTAACATATGGGATTATGTATGTGTTGCAAACAGAGTAAAGTAAGCATGAAAGATGACAAGGTTCTAGATATGGTGGTTATAGTTATACGATACAAGATTCATAACTATGAATGATGTTATATGTTGTATTTATAATGTTCATTAGGGAATTGGAGTTATTCATTCTATGTTAATAATACAATCTTAAATAGTGTACATGGACAGGGTCGAATACAACCCTGTCAACACTCTTAATACTATAAAATTTAAACACTAAAATCTAAAATTTAAAATTAACAGTAAAATTACCTCGACCAAACGCCCATAGCACCAACGTCCGCCTGCACGAAGCACCAACGTCCGCCTGCACGAAGCACAAACGTCTGCCCTCTACTCCAATGTCCACCCACAACAACGACGTCCACTAGCACCAATACATTCACCAAGACATTCATTTCACCAACAAGACATGCACCAACACCTATCACGAATAACTATCACTTAGACGTGCACAAACACCTAACCAAACATTCGTGAAAGCTATTACATGCGCGATGTGCAGGTAATATATAAACCTTTTTTTGACTGAAAGGATCTTTCAGTCGAAAGGTTGTTTAAGCTAAAAGATTATTTTGGCTGAAATATCTTTCAGCTAAAAAGATGTTACCGGATGAAAAAAATCCGTCTGGTTAAAATTGTAGATGAAAATTCATGACTTCGTCACAGTATCGTTCGATTTGATGTTCAAAAGTTTGGCCAAAACATGTTTCGGCCAAAAAAATTGGACTTTGGCTGAAAACTGTATTAGTTCGGACGCAAAAAGGTCTCTTGGAATTTTGGAGACCCGATTCTCACAAAAGTGTTACCCACCTTCATGATTTTACTCTCAGACTTATACAAAAGCAGGCTCACTCGCCCTTAGCATCTAGGATCTCTGGACAAATTCAAAACATATCTCTCCTAGCTTATAATAATTGGATCACCAACCTATAACACACAACATATACACAAAGGATCCCTGGCCTCAAAATCACATGCAATTAAGTTTCATGAGCGTGGTATCCTAGAATGTGCACACTTAATCATTTTAGTGCGCAGTACATGTGCCCACTATACCATGGAAAGTTCATACAAAAATGATATAAAAAAATTCACCAAATTAAGTACATTTGCATTTACATTTACAGTTGGGGTTCATCCTAGTGGTATTACAATCCCCTCTTCTTATTTACGCATTGTCCTCAGTGCATTATGTACACATATACAACAAAAATTTCAAAAATCCTCAAAATGTGTGTGGGTATTATGCCCACATTGCATCCTCATTCTCCCAAGTAGTTTCCTTAGGACCATACCAAGTCCATTGGACCTTTACAAACCCAATGGCTCAATTCTAGAGCTATTTGATTTTTCGGTTTATAGTGCGTACCAGATGTACTTGGAAAATGTCTTCTTGCTTCACCTAAATCATATTCCAATCAATAACATGATTAGCATCATGTATATATTTCTTAAGAAATGATACATTAAATACATTATGAATGGTCATTGATGTAGGAAAGGAAAGAATGTATGATACAGGCGCAATCCTATCTAGGATTTCAAATGACCCACAATAGTGAGTTGCCGACTTTAAACAATTTCCCAACTTCAGGGAACTTCTGTTGGCCTTTACTTTGAAGAATACATGGTCGCCCACTTTAAATTCCCCATGAGTTCTTCCCTTATCAACATAGATTTTCTGTCTGTCTTGGGTAGCCTTTAAATTTTATTTTATTTTCAACATTTTCTCCTCCATTTCCCTAAGTAAATTTGGCCAAACCACTGCTCTATCTGTTGGGTTATCCCAACTTAATGGTGTGTTTCACCTTCTTCCATAAATTGCCTCAAATGGGATCATCTTTAGAGATGTTTGGTACCCATTGTTATAAGAAAACTCTACTACATGTAGGTAGTATTCCCATTTTGATGGTTTATCCATCACATACATCCTAAACATATCCTCAATCACTTTATTCACCCTCTATGTTTGTCCATTTTATTTTGGATGACAAGTTGTGCTAAAATTCAAATTTGTTCTAAATCCCTTAAATAATCCCTTCCAAAAATTTGAGGTAAATTTTGGATCTCTGTCAGACACAATTGTCTTGGGTATACCATGTAATCAAGCAATTTCTCTCATATAAACATCAACAATTTAGGTTTCCTTGTCAGTGAGTTTTACTAGAATAAAATGGGAAGATTTAGTAAGCTTATCCACCACTACCATGATAGAATCATGTTGCATGTTTGTTCTGGGAAGTTTGGTGATGAAATCCATTTTTACAACTTCTCATTTCCACTCAAGAATGGGTAATGGCTATAACAAACTAGTTGGGTTTCTATGCTCATCCTTTACATTTTGACATTCCAAACATTTGGAAATAAAATCAACTTCTTTCTTCATTCCTAGCCAATAATATTGGCTCTTGGAAACTGCAATAGTCTTTCGATAACCTCGGTGCCCAACATTAGGTACATTATGCATTTATCTCAATATCATATTTTTCAATTCTTGGGAATTTGGTACATAAAGTATGCCCCTGTATATGAGAATTTCATCACTTTCTAGCTTATAGTCTTCAATTTTCTACTGCAAAATACCTTGTTGTAATTTTGCCACTAACTCCTTGTATTGGAAATTTGATTTTGTAGCCTCTAAAATTTTGTCTTTCAAATCTGATTGGTACATTTTAATGGTTTTAGCATTGAACTCACGCACTCTTCTACTAAGTGAATCAACCACTTTGTTCCCTTTCCCTTTGATATGCTTTATATAAAAGTCATATTCACTAAGAAATTCTAACCATCTACTTTGCCTAGGATTTAGAGTTGGCTCATCAAATAAATATTTCATACCATTATGGGCTTTCCTCCGCTCAAACCTTTTCCCCATGAGGTATTGCCTCCACGTCCTCAAGGCATGCATTACACTGGAGTTGACCCAAGCATTAAATTTATGGATAAATCAATCTCTTTTAGGGGGTAATATTGGTATTTCCTTAAACACATCTTCAAACTATTTTAGGACTTCAAAATCTTCAATATTTGACACCTTATCTTTAAGTGTCTCTTCCATATGTGTTTCAAATATTTGGCACCCTTTTATATAACATTTCTTCAGCTGCAATGATGAAACTTCTCTGATGGTTACTACGTTGGGAATTTCCTGCACTGTCCTTAGGTTCCCTTCCTCATCCAAGAAATTAAATGCCTTTTTATGATAGTCTAGGATATCATGATGTTGGTCCAACCAATCCATCCCAATTAGACATTCAGAGGAACCTAAAAGAAATATGTTCAAATCTTCCTTGGTGTTCCGTCCATTCATGTCCATAAGACATGACTTAACCATCTCATTAACTTTTATTTTGGCTCTGGTAGCCAGTTGCACCAACCAAGATTTTCCATGCTTACTTCTTGGAAAATGAAAAATTTCCACCATCTTAAGATCTATATAACTATGACTAGCTCTTGAATCAATTAAAATAGCAATGGTTTGGTTATTGATCATACCTTCCACTTCAATCATATGTGGTTGATACTCTTATTGTTTGTTGTCCAGGGATACATAGATCCTTGGTACATTTATGACCATGTCCTCCACTATTTCATCTTGTTGTACATTGTGAAAAATCCTCACTTTTTCACCTCTGTGAGGAAAATCTCTAAACATATGATCTCATTTACAACCCCAACATTGAATAGGTGGATTACTTGGCCTTTGACCCCATCTCTCAATCATTTTGGGTACTCTAGAAGTTGGTTGTCCTTGAGGATTATTTCTGAAGAATGGTGGCTTAGTTCCCTTCTTCCTCTGATCCATTTTGAATTTCTTTTTTTCTTCCCAAGATTTTTGAAAAGTTGGCCTTGCTTTTTTCTGATCATATAAGAATTTATTTCGCCTTATGGTCTCCTCCATTTTTTTGGGATCATCATAATGTATTTTTTCACTAATCAATGATGGAAATCCACTCATGTACCTATGAATATTCATTGTCTCATCCTTGATGAAAGAAACAAACTTCAATATTTCTAAAAACATTCTTTCATATTCATCTATGGTCATACTCCCAAGTTTGAGTTCAAATAATTCTTTCATTATCTTGTCATATTATCTCTTAGTCAAGTATTTATTTTCAAAATACTTCTTGAATTCCCTCAAAGTAACATTTTTCTCTTTAATGTGTTGCACCTGCACAAGTTGATCCCACTACATGGATGCATTTCCCTTGAGTTTATAGATGAAAATTCTTCCTTATGCATGAGAAGAATAATTATGCAATTGAAAATACTTTCTCATGCCCAACATCCATGTCTCTGCATCTTCATCCTTCTTGTGCTCACCATCAAATGTATGAGGTTTGATTTTGTTCATTTCGCTTGATAAATCATCCACCCCAGACCTCTTATGCTTCCTAATAGGGGATGGAATTGAGTTGGTGTGTGCTCTATTATTGGAATGCCTCAGGGAGTGATGGTGGTGTCTGCTAACACTTATGGATCTTCTTTTCTCATCAGGCTACTCGTGACTTTCTGATTTGCTTGAGCCACTCTCCTTATCCAATTTGTTTTATATTTGGTTCAATCTCTACATTAACTTTATGTTGAAGTCATGTTGCTCCTTGGCTCTCATAAGACTTTCATTATTATATTTATGAATTTGGAAATCCTTCTGAAAATTTTTAATGGTCTCTACCATATTCATGTTTTCATCCCTTCCTTCTCAATGTACATTGAAGTGTGTTCCTTCAATGCCCATATGAACATCCATCCCTCTGATCTCATCTTCCTAGTTGTAAGCCCCCTATTAATATTCCATTCATTTTCACTCTTTTTTTATCCTTATCTGATCTAGTTGTTGTTAACTCTGTGAAATGTGCAGCCAACAAAACTTTGTTAGGATAATTGTTTCAACAATTTCATGAAAATATGAACCATTCTTGTTCAATAATGCATCTGAATGATCTCTTCTCATTTCTTGAAAATTGAATTCCCAAATCATTTTTTTGGGTGAATAATTATATTCTATTATCCAAGACCTTTCTAATGCCTTCTTCCATGCTCAATTATGAGTCTTGAGAATAAAGTTATGGTTATTTGAAAATTGTCCATTAATTTTTATGTTCACTTTTCAACTTGGTGCAATTATGTGTTGTAATTATGCATTTTTCACCTAATTCATTGGATTTTTAGTAGGAGCTCAATTGGGTTTCTTAAAATGCATATTTTTGTAAAGAACCTCCTCGTTACGACAACCATTCTAGTAACAGGTGCAATTTGTTTTTTTTGTTTAAGGTGTGTGCGCGCGTGTAGAAGTCACAACAGACTTAACGGTACAACGCCACTCGACAACCAACAAGACGCAACCACAACAAGGAAAAACTGAAGCCACACAATGAGTAACTGCAACAATAACACAATGAGTAACTGCAAAAATATACGATCATAGGGACAAGATGCACAACACAAACATTAAGACATTCTAGGGACGCACAGGAAGAACATAGAGGGAAGAAATTATGGTGTTAGGGTTACTATTTCTGCACAGGAAAGCAGGGCATTTAGTCTTATGTCTTTCCTAAAGAAGATTAGACAGGCTCCTGGCTGACTGCTCAGGAAGAAACTAGTATCCTCCGTCAGGTGTGTCGCAAGAGTGGAACCCTGCCTTTAAAGGGCCCGAGACTCTTGATACAACACTGGATCCTTTACACAAAAAAATACACTTAGACAGATAAGATAAGGCCACAGAAGGTATCTACATCCCACCCGACATATGCAGACCAATCGACAAAATTTTTACAACCCGACGAACCCATAGATGAAGGAGCAACCACGTCTTCTACCGAAGGCGCAAGACAAGGACTCTGACAACAACCATTTAAAATTACAGACCAGACAATGTCTATGAATCATCCATGATTGAATACTAGCCAAATTCTCCATAATATCTCCACATGCCTCCCAATTTATTACCATACTTTACATTTTCCGTACAAGGGTTAATATTGCGCTTAAACATCATCAATAACATTCCAACTTAAACCAATATTAACATTTCAATTGAACGAGTATTATCATTGTAGCTAAACACGTATTAACATTTCGCTTAAACATCATAAATAACATTCCAACTTAAACCAATATTAACATTTCAATAAAAACAAATATTAACCTTGCAAGTTGAACAAGTATTATCATTGCGGTTTAACAAATATTAACATTGCGCTTAACCTCATCATTAACATTTCAATAAAAACAAAAATTAACCTTGCAAGTTGAACCAGTATTATCTTGGTAGTTAAACAGATGTTAAAATATCGCTTAAACATCATTATTAACAATCCTTAAAATGACATTATTAATAACGGAATTTCTTAAAAGAAACCCTATGCAAAGATATTCAAAGGGTCACATCTAAGGTATCAACATTTAACAAGGACTAAAATAACCACATAATTTAATTAGGGGTCCCTAATGGTAATATATAAAAAAAAACAACTTCATAAATATGAATAGCATCAGGTTTTAAATAACAAGTCATCTTGTTGAAATAACATCATATCTAAATTATACCAACCATAGGGTCAATATATAAGATCACCTCATATATATAAATAACATCAGATTTTTAAGGATAACAATATGACCTCCTAATTGCAAACGCAATTAGATAACAACAACGAGATTTAAAATGACCATGGGTAAATATAACAATATTATAGCATCGATATCAAATAAGGGAAAGTTTACATTGTAGATAAGATTACCTCTAAGAAAAGGGTGCATATTCAACTAGATTTGTAGTTCATGGAACTACATTTATAGTTAGAGGGGAAAGCGTGTGAACTCTTTCCAAGCATATATATATATATATATGCATTGGGTTCAATCAAGCACGGAGGGGAAAATCATTTAACCTTGTAAAATATATTTCCAAGCATGTCTAATTTTGACTTTTGGAAACCTTAAAATGTTGATATGTTTTTAGACCTCTAATCTACATGAAGGAAGACATTTAATAACTCGAGATTCAGTGTAGTGGAGATGTTATCTATTAATTGGAGATCAAATATCAAATAAGGGAAGTTTACATTACCTGTTCAAGATCACTTTATTGATGTTGTAATTTTGTTTTACATTACCTTATTGAGATTGCCAATATTTAAAAATAGTTTCCTTTAAATGTCGAAATATATATAATAACCTCATAACTATATAATTATTCGGTGTCACTAGAATTTAATCATTCAAAGGACAATCTAACAAGGAAGCCGTGAGGCTATAGATTGGCAGTCCCAATTAATTAAAATGAACGACGTTTTCTGAGTTTGGTTTTATTTTAAAGCAGCAAGGCGACAATCCTAGTACTTCAGCATAATTTAGCGTGGGGATCAGTGACCAGGTCATGCACCATAATGACATAAATTAAAGAGAATCCTCAAATAGAACAGTAACCCGTTTATTCGTTCCATAGCCAAAAAGGAAAACATTTAAATTCTGTGGTACAAGACAGTTGCAAACAGGTAAGAACTCAGCAATCAACAGGAAACGGCTGTGGGTTGGGTTAACTGGATTATAGGTGGCTTTCAGAGCTGCACATGCGCAGTCATTCTGGCAATTAGAAATAAACCATAATCGGGCAACTGGATTTAATTATGACAAGTGAACGCATGGGTAGTAGATCCATTCATGAATGAAAAACACAGACTCAACGCAAAGGTAAAAGGCCATGCAGCAAGAAAAATGCAGACCCCATATGAAAACGCAAGTGTGAGGTGGCTCAGTCCGACTGAGAACGCAAAGATGCACACAACGTAATGCCATTAACGCAGAGGTTTTAAACATAAAAAGAAATGGTTGGGAAAGAGACACAAGAGGACTACCATTTTCCCCAACCACACAGAGAGATTTTAAGGTAAGTCGTTGAGTTTTTGATGGCTACAGGAGTTAGTTCGAAGGTCCTTTCCCCATTCACCCACCGAGAGGAGTTCGCCCCAGCAATGGTAGCATACAGTGAAACATTAAACGTAGACCATTATACTATTAAAAATGCATTCCATCATACAGTGGAACGTAGACCATTATACAACGAACGCAGATCAAACGCCGACCATTATGACAGCAACAAAAAAACCTCAAAACGCAGAGTAACAGTGCAAATTCCTCCATACACAGTGGCTAAAAACGCCGAGTAATCAGTGAAAAATCGCTCCATACATAGTGGCAAATAAAACGCCCAATAATAGTACAAACGCAGGTCATTAAGCTCTTAAAACTCAGATCAAATCACCCAAAGATATCAATAAAATGCAGGTCATTTACGCATTTAGAAATCAGATTAAAAACGCCCAAGGATATCAATAAAACGCAGAGCATTAAAGAATTCTAAACGCAGATCCAAACGCCCCAAATATCAGTAAAAACACAGAACATTAAGGCATTTAAAACGTTGATCATTCTAGAATACAAACGATTTCCATTCAGATAAATTCCAGATTACAGGGACAACTAATAAAGACGAATCGCCAGAAACAATTTAACACTAATCATTATAAAACAAATTTTCCAGAATTAAAATCATACCGTTGCCA
>CBVK0102052143.1:0-12118 GCA_900067695.1 Picea abies
GGATATGGGCCTTACACCATCACCAAGGATGTGTGTGATAATTCTTTTGAATTAAGTATTCCTCCTTTCCTTGGCCTGCACCCAATATTTAATGTGGAACTTCTCCGACCGTATTTTCCACTTCTCTTGGACACTTCATATGCGGTCGAGAAGTTGGACCCTACATAACTCAATCGTTACTTCATTGAACATGCGATAGTTTATCGGATCATGGGCACCCAAACAAAGGACTCCCGTCAGCAGACTATCAAACTCTATCAAGTTGTCAAAGCAAGGCAGTTTCTTCATCAGGGTAAGTGGATCACCAGGAGTCGAGTTCAACAGAAGTTTCCTCATTTGATGCAGGCACTTAATGAAATGAATACCATTTATTCCTAAGGGGGGAGGAATGATCCAGGTGGATATTGGTGGCGACCCACCTTTCCTAAGGGGGGAGGAATGATCCAGGTGGATATTGGTGGCGACCCACCTATTCCACTGGCTCAAAGACCAATTTCCATTTTGGCAATTTTTTCCTAGCTTTTCGGGTCCCAAACTTTCGGGGTTGTTTTGAGGCTCTAAACAATGTTTTTTGGGCCTGCCACAGTCACACTATAAGATTTATCCAAGTGTGATGGAAACATATGTATTCCTCAGATAGTTCTTTCCAATGAGCTATCATGCGCCTAAAACTAAGATTTTATACAAAATTTATGACTCTGGGAAGTTGATGTACCAACTTACCCCATTAGGGTCCACATGAATTTTGGCACTTCATCTCCTAGGGTTAAGTTTTTGGATGTTTAGGGTTTTCTCATTTATGTTTTTTTTCAAAAAGGTCTTTGGAACCTTATTGTAACCAACTTCTTGTGAATGAGCGTAGCCAACATATCTCTTCTCAGAGATAACTATCACCATTCTAGCTAGCTTGTGTGCTTTTGCACTTTACATTCTTTTGTATTTCAAACAATGATTAATATAACATGAGATTTATTGTATTATGTGTTCCTTTCCATATCTATGTGTAATTCTTCATTATATGTTTTTTATATATCTTCCTTCATATCGTTCCTAAAATAATATGGATCAAGATAAGACATAAATTTCAACGTGAAATAATACGACCAAACACTTCCCAATTTTCATAATGAGATAACAACATTGGGGTTTGCAAATGTGAACAAAATCCATGACACAAAGAAGTTCAAGAAAACTTGCAAATGCATGGTCGAAAAGTTTTGGAGACTTGGGTTCGAAACCCTTTTGACATATATATGCAAAGAATGAAAACTTGTATAAAAGAATCTTAAAGGAGGCTAGATTGAGCCAAAACAAGTCATATATAATAAACCCACAGAGTCAGGACTGAAGAATATCAGTTTTTGGACGAGTCAAATGTCAAGCTTGATAGAACTAGGAAATACTCTTTTGGAACAACAAAAATGAACTCGGGAGGACAGAATAAACAAACATACTTATCACCTATCAAATAGAGATTTTTCTAAACTATTAGTTCAAACAATAACCATGCATTTGATGGGAATGGGCTATATAAGCATAACATTCTTAGCGATCCAAAAAAAACAATAATTACAGTTTCCAAAAACAACCACAACCAGGCCTTGGGACAATGTTGTCGTTCCAGAGCTCTCAAAAACTCAAATGACAAAATGAAATTCCAAACATTGCAAGGGTGACAAACTCAAATGAATGTTTGCGTCCCATGCATTGAATGCATGGGTTGTCATGTTCCCCAAAATCAAATTTCCAATCCAAATCATATTTCCACTAACAACAACCACCAATCACATGCCACATAACCATGCCAAGTATGCAAATATCATGTGTTGTATATCCATATCATCAAACAATAACTCAATACCAACCAAATGAAGACTGAATTTCACCAACCTCAATCCTTTAATTAACCCACATTCAATATGATTGATCAATGCAATGGGTATTTACATACAAATGATCAAAACAAAGCTCAAGTACTGACAACGTTACATAATATAATCGTGAGCTCATATAATAAACCATATGCAATATGATAAAATAAATTCCAAATTTTTAAACTCAATGTGCAACCTTTATGATATAGGACCAACATTTACCATATGATGCGATGGTATTTGGACAACATAAAAGATTTCCATATATGATGGACTATAAAACCATACCATGCATAGTGAACTTTCTTTCCTTTTAATATTCCATGTAACCAAATACCAATTCACTGACAAATGCTCGTTGGGACATATCAGTGGTAAACAAAAGAACGCTTTAGCTTCTCCATAATCTTTTGTGACCCTCTCATAGAATTTATGAATAGAATATGTGTAATATGGAGGATTCTTTGGAGTTTTTATAAGCATAACCATTCCTTTTGTGCAATACAACTCACAATCAAACTAATGAATAAACCTTTAATCTTTGGAATAATAAAAATAAACATCCATGATTTCTCCCTAGGGGATCCCACCTATAGTTAAATATTTATATATCATAGATTAATAGAAATTTTAAATCATGCCTTGCAACTATTTGCAAGTTGGTGGTTATTTGGTGAGTTTGTGAGTCAACACCCATGAACATGAATTTTTTTTCGTATGTGGACAAATCCTTGAGAAAACGAGCTCGTGTATGAAGCCTATAAATATCAAGGTCCCAAAACCTATTTGGGATTGAGTGAGTGCGAAGGTGAAGTGTGTATGTAAGGAAGAGTATGTGAGATTGAGAGGGTTGAGGCTTAGAGGTTTTCAAGTGAAAGAAAATGAAAGGAGGAAGAATGTGATTGTCTAAGGGTGGCTGGGAGGTGCAAGATCTAAGGGATTTATGAAATCATGCATATGGTGAAATGGTGGAGAGTGTTGTGACAACAAATAATAAGCAACAAATTTGTGTAGGTGAAGGATTGAAGTAAAGAGATGATTTGGCATTGTTGACAGTTTGAAGATATTGGTGTCTCCAGTAGCTTGGTGTCTACATCTTGTTGAGTTGGTGCTCAACTAAGGGGATTGGTGTCTCTTGCAAGTTGGTGCATGGAAACATTGAATTTGTAGGTTGGTTCCTACAAGAAATATTGATTTTGTGCTTAGCTAAGGATATTGGTGTCTCCTGCAATTTGGTGCCTGCAAATATTGTAAACAATGGGTTGGTGCCTACATGATATTATAAAAATAAGTTTTGTGGTTTTCTCCCATTTGGGTTTCCACGTTAAATCTCTGTGTATTGTGGATTCTATGGTTGTATATATATTTATCATTAACCACTTATGGATGGTAACATAATAAATTTATAAATATTGTAAAAAAATAAAAACAGTCCTATATTGATTCACCCCCACCCTCTCAGTATAAGTAAATGTGCCAACAATTGGTATTAGATTCAGTTCCTTCAGGAATAGTCTAACCACTGGAAAGTGAATCCCTTCAACACACATGGATAGATAAGAAGGTTTTTCTATGAACATAGCTCAATAATTTGATGGATCAAATTATGCATTCTTGAGCATAAGAATGAAACATTATTTGATGGCTCTTGGGTTCTACGTTTGGAGTGCAGTAAAAAATGGTTACATAGCTCTAGAAACTCCACCTGTAGATACAAGTGGAAAAATACTTAGTAACAAAAACTCTAAGGCCATGAGTACAAATTTGAATAGTCTGGCAGGTTTAGAATTTGTCAAAGTCACGCATTGTACTTTAGCAAAAGAGTTGTGGGACAAGTTACAAAAAATATATGAAGGGGATGACAAGATCAAGAAGGAAAACTTACAAACTCATATAGGATAATTTGAAACCCTTAAGATGAATAAAGAAGATATTATTGGAACATATTTCCTTCATGTGGATGATATTGTCAACACTATGAGAGGATTGGGTGAAGAAGTTAAAGAAACCATCATTGTGAAAAAGTGCTTAGGTCACTTCCCTTAAGATTTAATCCCAAGATATCTTCCATTGAAGAAATAAGCAACCTAGACAATCTGACAATGGATGTGTTCCACATTATTTTGGTCACCCTAGTGATCAACTGACGACATGTGCATGACTCACTTCCATGTTCTCTGAAAACACTAAAAGAGACTTTCTCCATGAGAAAAGTGGATTAACTTTTCTTCCTTAAAAACTATGTCAAAGGAGATCATCGCACCCTTCTCTATGCTTAGGGTGCGACGATGCTTGACCGTCACATGTTGCACCAAATTTGGACTGCGACATCATCGCATTCTGCTTGTGCATAGGATGCGACAATGCTTAAGCAAGGGAAAACTGAAATTCATGAATATTCTAGAAGGGAATCTTCTAGAAGATGAGGTGGCTTCCGATCGGTTTGGATCTTACTCACTTCTATGATTTAGTGGGACCATCCTAATCTCCTCATCCATCCTTCTTTCACCCTATATAAAGAGGGATCTCTTATGGAAAAGGCTAATTCTTTCTTATGCATGAAGAATTATTCTATAGATTATACTTGAGATAACTTTGCTTTAGCTCTCTAAGTCAGATTGTGGATCTTCTTCATCAAGGCATTGGAGCAAAGGTGTGTGTGTTGGAGCAAATATCCATTGAAAGGGACCTTGCAACATCAAGGCATGGGTTGTGTTCTCCACTTTCCTTTAATATAATGCAGCAATACATTTCTTCCCTACAAAGGTGTCTTTACTTTTATTGTATAACTCCTTGATCTTATACATAGAATTGATTGGAATATATGTATCTTTGTTCTCTCTCTTTGTTGGTTTGTGCTTCTTAAACATGTTTACCATCCCGCAAATCCAAATATGGAACGACAAGGATGACACTAGTGAGGATCAAGTGTTATTTAAAAGGTATGTCATTTGTCCCTCTTTGAACTAGTTTCTATGACAACGAAGTCTAAGGTGAAGTTTGTATTATATCTTGTTTCGTTCTATCTTCATGTTGAAGTTAGGGAGATTAGTTTGTGTCCACACTTACCGATTTGTCCAATAACAAAATTGGTAACCATACTGGGGATCAACTTCTTTTGGTTTTTTTCTTCTTATTTAATTTTAGCCTACCTTATTTTGATAAATTTCATTCTCTGAGTCTGTGGGTGATCCATCTTGACTCCCTGGTTCTGAAATTTCATTGAGAAAATTTTTCATTCTTTCAAATTTTCTTTATATTCAGACATCGTCACACTGTGTCCTATTTTCATCCTGCGACAATTCTATATCGTCACACTCTGCTTGTGTAAACCATGGCGATGAAGTCACATTGTGCCTTGCTTATAGCCTGCGGCAATCCTATATCGTCGCACTATACCCTTTTGCAGCCTGTGACGATTCCTGTAGGAATTGTTGGACTGACAGTCAATTTTCTTTTCTTCGCTCGGATTTGTCCTTACTTCTTGGGATGAATTTTTATTTTTGGTGAATCATTGGTTTACATTTTTTAATCTTGAATTTGATTGATTTTAAAGAATTGAGAGTCTTCTTCATAAGCTTTGCAAGTTTTATTTCTTGACTTCTTATTGCAAGGGTATAATCTCAAGACTTTGTTCTTGGGTGCTTGTTTGATAAGTTGTTCTTGACTTCTTTTGAGTTTTGGATTGTTGTTGATTAAGAAACAATTTTTGTTCACATTCGACAAAAGGTTTTCTTATCTTTTCATTTTTTGATTTCATTATGAGTTTGATTTTGGAAATAGTGTTGAGAATGCATTAATCTTCTTAGACCATTCTTTCTTTTTTGAATTATGTCTCTATTATGATTTGAAAAGGAAAGGACTGAAGTTTATTCTTCCTTTTAGTAGTATTTGTAGGAAATATTTTGCATTCAATTATTTGTTGAAAACAAAAAATTGGAAGATTTAGTAGTTTTGATTATTTGGAATCCATATCATTCAAAGATGGAGAAATTGCACTTTGTAATTTTTGTATTCTGGAAAGAGAAACCTTCTCCCTATTGTAATTAGAGTTCATCGAATGAAACGATTGCATTTCATCTCTTTTTTCATTTTATTGAGTCAAGGTCAAATACATCATCAATTTCATTTATGTTTCCCTTTTAAGTAAACAACAACCTTTATTTTCTAGAACTTTTATACACCAAATTAGCTAGGATACCGCTTTGGAATAGGTTGTAAGGCACACTCTCCAAAGCATAGCTAGGATACCGCTTTGGAATAGGTTGTAAGGCACACTCTCCAAAGCATGAAAACACACAATAGTCTCTTGTGATAGGGAGAGTTCAAATCCACTTGCTACATTTTGTGTTGGGAATCCCTTCTAACACAAGGGTCAATCACGAGGTCTCATTAGGACCGACAGAGTTACTCGCCCTACTTTGTTGGTCTTAGTTTAGAGGTTGCACATATTATTGGGGGTCACTTGAGAAGAAAATCATATGGGGACCTTCTCGAGTTAATTCTGGGCTTAGATACCCTGCCCTTGTGCGTGGATCAGACTGTTGACTGCTTCCCCATGCATCATTGTCATAATTGGTAACCTTAGTGGCCTATCTCTTTAGAGTCTTTACACGAGGTGAGTGTGGAGGGGAAAGTCTTCAAGGTACCTGGAATCGACATTGGTCAAACTCACTCGGGGTCCTTGGAAGGTATACCCACGATTATGTGTGGGATATTGCAACAAGGTGTAAGTCCATTAAGCAAGTCGTCAATCTAACTTTTCCACCCACTTTATCCCAGCCCCTTCTTGTCTTGATTTCATGACGTTGGATTTCATCACCAACTAGTGACTTCAAAATAGGAAGGTTTGTTTGCGTGTATGATATCTATATTTTATTATTGAGTGTTGTTTGTTTCTCTAGTTGGCCATAGATTTATTTCATTCTTTATTTGGTGCAGCCAACATCAGCCCTCACCGTTCACGTAGGATGCAAGGGTTACCTCCAGAAGATCCAGAAGAATACACTCATTTGCTTCCTAACTCACTAGAGGGTTCTCCTGAAGGAGCAGTCAATAACGGCATAGCCTCTGATATTGGAAGTTATACTCCATTGGAGGAATCAATACTTCTTGTAAATCCATTATTGAGTGTTGTACGAGATCCACTTTTTTGCCGGATAAATTCATCGGGAGACATTTTCGCTGAAGATTATACTATAATACCTATTGGACCTCACACAGAGTCTGGTGTAGATGATCCACTCTTCCAGAGTGAATAGTTTAGAACTCTGGTTCATACTGCTAAAATTTATAATCCTATCTCTGCCCCTGTTCGTTCTCTTTGGAGGACCTCTTCGAGACAAGATATTTTTGAAAAACTAGGAATGAGTCATCTACGCCAAAGGAACTCTAATCAACGTATGGCATCGCATACGCCTGTGACTTCCAATGATTACACAGTACCTTTAGATCATTTTACTGTCATGACCAGTAATGTTGTCACAGTATCAGACCAATTATTGGTTGGTTCTCATATGATTCTTCCTCTCCATCTCACTAGCTCTACCATGGTCCCACAAGTTATGCATGTTTCTTCCAGAAGTCTAGTAATCACTCAAGATCTTATTGTAACACCACTTCTGCTTAGATCAAATCCGTCACTTTTACCTAGGTATAATGCTTTGAATACTTCTATTTCTAATCTTGCCTAGAGTCCATTTGGAGGGCCTAATATTTTTTTCATCATGGGTATAATGTTGCTAGTAGTTTTGTCCCTACACCTAGCCAGGTTCTCTCTGGGGGGCCTGGCGTTCCTCCTCCACCTCCACCTAGAGGATCTAATCATCCTGACCCGAGTAGCTCCAATCAAGTTGGAGGAACTATTCATTATGTCTCTTTTGGTTTTCAAATTCATGTTGGGGGTCAACCTCAAGTTGGGGGGAAACCTCAAGTTGGGGGTCATAACCTAGTGTACGGGAAATATATCCCTGGATTAAAACATCAACCTTGGAATTTTCCTCTCCAAGGAAATCAACAACTGCCTGGGGGGAAAAATCCTCAAGTTAATTCTTTTGTACCCTGTAATTCTAGACAACCATATCCAAGTTCTATGAATCCTACCTGGGGTCAAGGTTTTCAGTCTAACGCTCATTTCCAAGGAAGCTTACCCAATCAACCAACTCATGTTATCTATTTGACTCAAAACCCTCCACTACTGAATTTGGAAGGACCCTATAACATCTATATATTTCTTATGGTCTTACTGGTATACCTACAAGACTACCTCCTCAAAATTACTAGTTTCCTCAAGTGAACAAACAACTATCATTTCTTGCTACTTTAGATTTACCATATTTATTTAGGATTTTGAATGATCCTATCTTGCATTCTCCTTATTGGCCTATCATACCTGCCAAATTACCATCATACATTCCTAAGTTTGACGGTCGATCAGGAGAAGACCCAAATAATCACGTCATGACATTTCATCTTTGGTGTTCATCCAACTCCTTGATGGATGACTCCATTAGATCATGTATTTTCCAATGAACTCTTATGGGTTCCACATCCAAATGGTATATTGAATTGCCACAAGGATTATTCAATGATTTCAACACCTTAGATATGGATTTCTTAACGCATTACCAGTTACCGATATGATACGAGACAAGAACTGAAATTTTGAGTTCATTTAAACAATCCTCTTATACTCGCATTTTCAATCATATTCATGAGTGGAGGAGGAGAAGATGCTTAATCAAAGTTCCCCTTCATGATCAACTATTGGCTGAGTGGTTTACTAAGTCACTCATTGGTCCTATATCCCATGATGTTGCCATGGGTGGTGTCGTCACTAAAGAGCAGGAAATTAGTCGTGCTCAATACTAGGATCTCGTTTATTCACAAATGGACACTCTATATGACTTGATCCATGATGCTCCTCTCCCATCTACAAATCCAACCCCAACACCTCCAGTAGCTTCTCATGTTATTTATGGCATGATTGGAACTTTTCATGCTGATACTCAGTCTAAAAATTCCAGTCATTCCAATCCCAAATCTACTACTGCTAATGTACAAAATACTCCTCCTCCAACTCCTTCTCCCGGTAAAACCTCTGAGGTTAATTAGGTTCAATCTACACCTACCGGTAAAATTCAAAATAAAAAGAAAGGGAAGGGTAAGAATAAGGAGGAAAAAAATAATAATAAAGAAAGGGAAGGGTAAGAATAAGGAGGAAAAAAATAATAATCAACAATTTGATAAACCCAAGACTTAGCTTGTTTATGACAAAGAAAAGCGCAAACCTCATTATCCTTGTCTTATCTGTGGTGAGGATCATTATATGAAAGATTGTCCATGACGTGCTGAGGTTACTAAGTTGCTTCAAGGGACCAGGATACCTCCTACACCTGTTGCTTTTTCACAACCTTTTCCTTCTCAACAGCAGGTCCAATTGGTCATTCATGACCTACCTTCTCCCTCTACCACATCTTATGTACTTATGTGTACTGGTAACTCCAAGAAGAACGAAGTTGAAATCGCTACTCAAGCCAAAGAGTATTCTCCTTCGAAAGAGAAAGCTGATGATTCACCACCTCCGTTGGTTCAACCTCCTCCATCGACTTCACCTCCCAATGGTCCTCTTCATATCGAACGACTAAGTCTAGATACAGTTCTTCGTCCTCCTCCTAAGGGCATTGTTCGTAAGTGATCATTTAATCCTCATGCATGTGCCACTCAAAACTATAGTATTGTTGAAGATATTGCGTAGGCACCTTTTGCAATGTTAGCTCTCGAAGTCCTTCAAAGTTGTCCTACATAATAGAAGGCACTGTTAAAGGCTATTGTTGGAATTGATCCTACCGATAAAAACTTGATAATATTTGGCTTGGAATATCATATTCCAAGGATTCCTCCTCAATTAACATTTCAAATAAAAGTTATTGTGGAAACTAAGAATATTTGTCGAACTGTTATTGATGAAGGAGCCTTGACTTGCGTCATGTCCGTCACTTGTTGGAAATCCATTGGCTCTCCTTCCCTTGCCAAGTCACACAATACTCTAAAATATTTTAATGGTACAGGGTTTAAACCTACACAATACTCTAAAATATTTTAATGGTACAGGGTTTAAACCTTATGGTGTTCTTCCTTCATTGTCTATTACATTAGAAGGAAAAGCAGTTACTATTGAGGTTGAGGTATTTGATGTAGCTCTCGGTTACAACCTTCTACTTGGTCGTAGTTGGATTGATTCCATGTGTGTAGTTGTTTCTACTCTTTTCTGTGTGATATGATTCCCTCACCAAGGAAAAGTTTTTATTGTTGATCAACTCACCTTCTTTAATTCTGATTCACGTACTAGTAACGTACCTTTCATTGTGAAAACACCTCCCGATTATGAGAATGTCGGTGTGGGTCTTCTAAAGGATTCATCATTAATGGGTACATTCCCCATTCCACCACCTGATATTACTCCTCCTTTTTTTGCTTCGATTAACATGATATCAATCACTGTTGGTGAAATCCCTGACTCTTATGACCCTTGGATAGTACCTAGCTCCAACGATTGTCTTCATTACGACGACCGAATGCCTTTGAGTCCGATAGAATTGGCTTATCAAGCTATTCAATCGAAAACTCCTTCTCCTCATTCTCTCTTAGACACGTCTCCAGTTCCATTTCACGTGCTATTTCACATCGATGAGATGATCATGACAATCATGTCTATGGAAGATACTTCATGGAACGATGGGCATCATCGTCCTATTCTCTTCCTCAAACCCAAGAGCATAGAGAGTTATCAACAGATTTCAAATCCATCTACTATTGTTACCCTTTCACCTGTTCCTGAACCAACACAAAATGTTTTGTATGAAGGGAACTTGGGTAACATTTCACCCACCATCCCTCTAGATATTTCGATTAAACCCGGAATCGTGGAAAATGTTCACATCGGTGCCTTATGTTCTGCTGATGATATCTGAATTGACAAAGCTCTTTTCCAATAATTTTGTGACGTTTTTGCCTGGATTTACAAAGAGATTCCTGTAATTCATCCATCTATTGTTGTACATGAGATTAAGACTTACCCGGATGCTAAACCTGTTTGACAGAGACTTCACCCAGTACATCCACGCAAAGTTGTTGCTATTAAACTCGAAGTTGAAAAACTTCTTAAAGCTGGTTTTGTCTATCATGTAGCTTTGACTGATTGGGCATCTAATCTTGTTCTGGTTATGAAGAAACAAGGCACGATCTGCATTTTTGTAGATTATAGGGATATCAACAAGGCTTGTCCTAAAGACAATTATCCAACCCCTTTCATTGACCAGATAGTTGACGATTGTGTCGAGAGTAAAATCTTCTCTTTGATGGATGGTTTCTTCGGCTATAATCAAATCAATATTTTACATGCAGATCAACATAAGACTGCTTTTATCTGCCCTTGGGGAACCTTCGCATACCAGAAACTACATTTTGGTCTCAAGAATGTTGGTGCGACTTTTCAACGCGTTATGTCTTATGTTTTTCATGATGTTAAGCACATTGTACAACCTTACCTAGATGATTTACCGACGCATTCCATGCATCATCAAGATCACCCGACACATTTACGGGCCATTTTCTTACACTGTCGCTATTATCGCATACAATTGAATCCACATAAATGCGTTTTTTGTGTGGATTCCGGATGAATTCTTGGTTTTATCGTGTCTACACTTGGGATTAGGGTGGACCCTCTGAAGGTTGAAGCTATTCTCAATTTTCCTCCTCCTTCTACCTTGCGCCAACTCCAAAGTGTTCAAGGGAAGGCCAAATTTTTACATCGATTCATCCCCAATTATGTTGAATTAACGAAAGGTTTTAATCGACTTCTTAAAAAGGGTCACAATTTTGTATGGGACGACACTGCCAACAAAACCTTTGAAGATTTGAAACTTGCCTTAACCCATACACCACTCTTATTTCCTCCTGATTATAGTCGAGATTATTTCTTATACTTAGTTGTTTCGGAATCTACCATCGCTATGGTTCTAGTCCAATAGGATGATTCTCACGATGAACATGTTATCTACTATTTGAGTCAGAGTCTCATGACCACCAAAACCAAATATATGCATGTGGAGAAACTGGACTTGGCAGCTGTTCAAGTTGTTCAAAGTTTTCGTCATTCTATCTTATTGCACAAAACCACATTCATTTTTTATTGCAACCCTATGCAACACATCCTTACTCGACAATTGTTGGGGGGAAAA
>CBVK0102052150.1:0-15968 GCA_900067695.1 Picea abies
AAACTGATGGGTGTCGAGCTCTTCTCCTGCAAGCAATCCAGGAGTGACTTTCGACGCTAACAGGTTGGTTAGGGATCAAATTCCAGCCAAAAGCAGAAAAATGAATTACGGAGCATATTGCATCTATGAGATATGATGATATGAAGACACTATGTTTTTTTATTCCTGAAGCTTCTTTGACCTTTTAGAAAATGTTGAATGCTAGTATATTTTCCCACTTGAATATTTTTCCTATATTCACCACTATGTATTCTATCAAAAACCATTCCATTTGAAAGTGAGTACTTGTCTCTTCACCATATAATCGACATATCATAGTACTCAACAATGTGTACAATTTTTGTTGTTGTTTTTGTGTAGCGATGATCCATTATCCTTTAATGTGTACAATTTTTGTTGTTGTTTTTGTGTAGCGATGATCCATTATCCTTTCTTAATACATATTGTTTCAACATACCACCAATATTCCATTAATTCTTCAAAGTCTTCATTTTCTTTCTCAAACTTCTGCAAAAAAACGACTTGTTCAAGGAAATTGTAGGTTCTAGGAGGTGATATCATATTTTTATGTCCTCTAGCTTCAGATATGTTATCAGAATATTTGATTTGGTCATTATAAAAAATGTATCCTTTTATAGGTGTGTGAAACACCATATCGCAGCATCATTATACGAGAAAAGATTGGGTGAGTTGCAATGAGATGTATACCACTTTTCCTGATGTTCTTATATGTTTCCAATTATTCATCTTTAGGTGGGAACTCTCTGGTGTTGAAGATCCTATATATATCGTACTACCTTGGACAATGATCTATCCCTTTGAAGAAATCCATGTATGTTGCTGGAATATAATATTGACTCACGATGGTGCTAGTACATTTACCACAGGGGTTTTTCCTCTCCTGGTCTATGGTTTCAACAATAATTTTCTTCAATCTTATGTAATAGGAAAAACCAAAATAAGTTTACCAAATTATCAACAATAGTATAAATAACTAAAATCAACTCATCCACATACCTGTTACTCTGGAATTTTTTAGAAGTATAGGGTTAGCTCGATGCTACAGTATACACAACACAGTTCTCATAAACTTACAGAAGACGAATAATGCATCATTTAGGGTTGAAAAAGGTTTTATTCACTTATAATTTACCCCTAATATTATACAATTAATGTTAAGTGGGTTACAACTTGTGTCTAGGTAAAGAAGTGCATCATCATTAATGATCTCAAAAGTAAAACTTTTATCTAAAATCGTGTATCAGGTGCATGGTTGCCGAGAGATCTGGCTTGAAAAACATCCTTCAAAAATGTTATTGAGAAGGGGTTGTTGGTATGTTTCAATATCTTAATGCCCTCTGATGGAGATTCCCTGAGGAATATTAAATTTCCATATTGGGGATTGTGCCAGGGATGAGACATTATACATTCACATATATTATTTATGCCTATTCAACATGCATAAAATTTTCATCTAGTCCAAGGCTTGAACAGTTGTTCTTTTACCATTTTAAGTTAACTCTTTGGGACAATCCATTGGAGAGAAAGATATGATAAAAAGATAACTCTGAACAGAGGCTTTCTAATAGTGATATCAAAGATGGTCCATCAAATAGGAGCCATTGAAAATAAGAATGGCTTGTGGTTAGTTCTCGTTCTGATGGGTTGCATCTTGAAAGGATATTTCATGTCTAAGATATTGTGCTACTATGAAGGAGCATTACTCGTGGAACATATTTTTTTTTTGTAAAGTAAGATATGGTATTAATATTAACAGAGATTATATATGGACATACAAATAAGTTCAAAAATTTTAGTTCCCCGAAGACCATTACAATATCTCAGGATAAGTCTCAAAAATCCAAAACTACCACATGCCCCTGAGGAGAAACTAGTCCCTAACCATATTGTAAATGTCTCACTTATCACTGACAATGTCATACTTATAAAGGTTCTGAAATTGGTTACATAAAATTGGATTTGGGAGCCAAACAAATATAAAAACAGAGAGACAAAACAAATCAAGACATCATAAAAACATAGAGATAAAACAATAACTTGATATGGTGCAGGACGGTGAGGTCCATTGTCACATGACATTTAGAATCCTGAGAATAATTCAACATAGTTCCTAGCAGGAGGGGTGAAGTTATCTCCTTGATGATTAGTTAACCATATTAAAACCTATGACACATAAGCACATTGAATCTCCAATGCCTCCTATCTATTTTTGAGTTGAAAAAAGTCTTGATCCTTGAGGAGAATTCCTATGGCCACCATAGCCTTGGCGTGCCAGTATAACTCCAAGCTTCAAAAAAAATTGAGTTCCAGGTCCTCATGTATCCCAAATATGGGATGAATCCTCCCAATTGTACCTCTACATCCTCATCCTCCTGAAACTTCCTAATTTATCTAACTTCCTCCTCAAGCTCAACCATTTTGGCTTTGTCCTCCTCAGGTACATACTCCTTATAATATTTCGTTGCATCGATATCCACTTTAATAGCTCCAAAGAGATGAGAAGAAGGGGGGAAACATGGATTGCGACCTCTAGGAGTCATGTTTACCTTGGAAAGCGGGAGAGAAATACTAACAACAAGGGATTGAGAACCAAAATGAAAGCAGAGAGGATTGTAAACAAAGTTGGGAGGGAGCCAATTGGGGTCTCTGCCTCTTAGCCAAGACTTTGAATTTATATCCAGGCACCAACAATACTTCCACTCAACCTCTAAATTCCATCTATTCATTGTTGAGTATGGGAGTATCACAATCATAATGCGACTTTGGAAGCCTCCCTTCATGGATATTATCATTCCCTGACTTGGAAACAATGTAACCTTGATCAAGTTCATGCTCGAGAAAGGGAGAAATGAAACTGGGATCAAGCCTTGTCTTCTCATCATGCACTTCCTATCATCAAACGATGAAGCAATGTCGACATGACCCAAGTTAGTGTATTGATCTGCAAGATTGGTTCCAAGTGTATAACAAGTCTAGTTAAACATTGATGCTTGAATTTGTGGGATGAGAGTCGCCTTGGGTCAATATCCCCTATTTTCATGATAGCTATCAGATACCCCATCTGAGGAACTGTGATAAATATCATCAATAGAGAGATAGGATTACTTAAGAGAGAGGTCGGGGAGATTATCCCAATTATAATCCAATTGATTATCTTGGACAACACTCGCAAGGATATCAACCACTTTGTTTATCGCTCTCTTAGTGTGAGAAGGAACCAAGTCTGGAATTGTATTTGAAAGAGAGCCTAAAATATCAATAAGGGATTCCAGCCGCTAGTGAGTGGAGAGCTTGGACACTGAAGATTCCCATTGAAGTTTGGTTAATATGTTGATGATAATCTGCAAGTCTCCTTCGGAAATAAGTTGTTTATACTAATTCCGATGGGAAATTTGAAGACCTTTAATCAATTCCCATAACTCAAAAAAATTATTGGTGTTGATTCCCAAATTTCCACAGTAGAGATGGAGAATCAAGCCTTTTCTATCTCTAAAGATACCACCATAACCAGTCGATCATGGATTTCCTTTGGAGGCTCCATCAAAGTTCTATTTGACCCATCCCAACAAAGGAGGGGACCATAAGGAGGGAATGGAGGGTTTATGGATGCAAGTGGAGGAGGGGAGAGAGGGGGTGGGGGTGGAATGCATTCATTATGACAGAAGATGGTGATGGAGAGAAGAGAAAGGAAGAGCATGAGGACCCCATTTTTATTTGTAAATTGTTTCTTCAATGCCTTGCTTGATCTTTCTCCAGATGTTTTCTTTAGGATGAGATTGGTCCTTAAATCTTATATGGTGGTGCTCCTTCTATATTTCCCAAAGGAGGAAACCTGGAAAAAGGACCCAAATGCGATCCAACAATGGATTGTTGAAGCAAGTGTCACACCAAGAGGATAAAGTGGATCTAATGGAGTTTAACTTGCATAAGATTGTATAAAGGCGATGGCCCCTTGGTCCCAAAGAGAGTTACTGTAGAGGCATGAGTTGAGGAGGTTTTATAGAGATTCCTCATGTTGAATGCAAAGAACACATTGTCTATGGAAAATGAAACCTCTGTAGCATAGGTGATCCCAAGCCAGAATCTTTTTGTGCACTATTTTCCAGAGAAAGGTCGTTATTTTTGGCTAGAGGTTGTTTTTCCAAATCTTCTTCCAGATGGCATCCTTTCTAAGGTTGGTCTGATGAATCATCAAATTATAGGATTCCTTGATAGAAAAGGTTCTAGTGGGTCGATAACCCCACCTAAGTATGTCCGTATGGGAGGAGACTTGGATTAGTCTTTGAGATAAAAGAAGGCTTAGGGAATGAAGTTAAGGCCTGAGTTGGAGGGAAATTTGGCCGTGATCAATGAACAGGAGTTCCAATCTGGAAAATTTGGCGTGATGGCCCAATAGTTTCTTACTTTTGTATCAAGAAGAGCTTGGAGAGTATATTTTAGGGGACTGAGGCTCTTATTAGTTTGAATAGTCGGTAGTTGTTTCCAAGAGTCCTCCTGGAAGAGAGATGATTTCCCATTTCGAATCTCCCAAAAGATGTGTTGTTGGATTATCATCTGGTTTTTCTAGGTTGAGTTCAGATGAGTGAACCTATGGGAACATCTATCATTCTAATGAGTTTTAGGCCATCTAAATGATCTGCATATTTTTGTTTCCAAAGGAGACTCCATAGTTATCCTTTTTTTTGTAGCCATCTCCACCAAATTTTGGCTCCCATTATTTTGTTCATGAGTTTTGGATCTCTTATGCCTAGGCCTCCATCAGATTTGGGTAGACAAAAGGTATTCTCGACTACTAAATCCCATTTTTTTGAGGAATTGGTTCCTTTCCAGAGAAAATTCCTATCAATACTTCTGATATCCTTTAAAATTCTCTTTGGAGCTACAAGAGATGAAAAGAGATAAATAGGAATATCTTGGAGAACCAGTTTGAGAAGCACTAGCCTTCAAGCAATGTTAAGAGAGCGGAAGGTCCAATTTGACATTTTTTTGTTAATCCTGGAGAGAATATATTCCTATGAGCTATTGCGAGCACCATAAATGAGTAAAGGAACCCCAAGGTATTTGGTTGGAAGGGAGCTTCTAGTAAAACCCAGATTATAGGTGATATGGAATTGAATAGAGAGCGGGGTGTTGAAAAATAAAATTTGGGATTTGAGTTGATTTATGGAGGTTCCAAAGGCTTCTGAAAAGATATCGAGAACCTTATTGAAAGAATGAGCTTCATGGGAAGAAGGATAACCCATTAACATGGTATCATTGACAAATTGATTGTGGGTTAAGGGAATAACAACATGAGGGAGCGATAGACCTTGAATTTTTTGGTTCTCAACTGCAGCTTTGATACTTCTTCCTAAACACTCAGCCATAAGAATGAAATAAAATGGGGAAAGAGGGTCTCCTTATCTAATGCCCTGGAAGGGTGAAAAGGATGAGAGGGGGAGCCATTGATCAAGAGGGAGAAAAAAGTAGAGGAGATGAGACTCATTATCCATTTTACTAAATCTTCTTGAAATCCATACACTAGAAACATTTATTTGATGAATTTCCACCTTAATTTATCAAAGGCCTTTGACAGTTCCAATTTAATGAGCATCCCAGGGAGTTTGATGACTTTTAAAGAGTGAGCTACTTCATGAACCAATAGAATATTGTGAATTAATTTTCGACCCTCATCATAACTGGACTGATCTAAGGAAATGAGGATGGGGAGGAGGGGTTTGAGGTGGAGAGAGATGACCTGAGAGATGATCTTGTAGAAGAAATTGCAAAGGGAAATGGGGTGAAATTTGTTAGGATCAATCACGTTCTCTTCTTTGTGAATGAGGGTTATAAAAGTAGCATTCAATGCTAGCAGTACATGAGAGCCTCATTGAGAATATTGAACCAATTCAAGAAAATCCTCTTTGATGATCAACCAATAGTTGTGGAAAAAAATTAGAGACAAAGTCATCTGAACCTGGAGCTTTACCAGAAGCAAGACTAAAGTTTGCAACTTCAACCTCTTCCATGGAGATGGGTCTAAGAAGGAGGGAATTTTGGCTTTTGGAGATGAGGCTAGGGATTTTATGTGTTATCTTTTGGATGTTTATTGCTCGATCAAGTTCAGGATCGGTGAGGAGTTCATGAAAAAAACAGGTGAGCTCATGTTCAAGATCAGCATGAGAGGTGAGCTTGATAACTTGCCTTGAAATTAGATGTGAGATGCGGTTGGAGTGACTCCTTTGAATCATGGAGTGGTGAAATAATTTGGAATTATGGTCTCCTTATTTCAACCATTGAATCCTAGATTTATGTCTCCAGATTATTTCCTCCTGAATATGCTTTTCCTAAATTTGGTATGCTAGAGTCTTCTCTTGATGAGCTAGCTTAGGGGACCTTCCTTGGAGAATAATATGTTTTTGAACCCTTTCCATTTGCATGTTTAATATATTTTGAGCTTGAAAGATGTTTGTAAAAACTCTTATTCCAAAATTTAATTCGATGTTTAAGAATCTTAAGGTGTTGTTGAAAGTGATACATTGGATGTCCTTTGACATGTTTAGTCCCTTCCCACCATGATTTGATCTTTTCCAAGAACTATGGGTGTGAGAACTAGAAATTATCAAACCTAAAAGGTTTGTTCCTTGGCTTGCTTATAGTATCCATATAAATGCATATAGTTCAGTGATATGATCTTGTCGTTGGGAAGATGGTGGATTCCATGTGCATTCCCGTGAGCATGTGAGATTCATAAATTAAAAATCTATCAAGTTTGCAGGAAACTTGTTGCAACCCTCCATGTTGATTATTCCAAGTGAAGGTGTCATTGTTGGTCTCCATATCAATTAGGAATTGATATTGGATGAAATCCTTGAAGGCCAAGTGATCTTGGTCTAGATTTTGAAGCCCCCCTTTCTTTTCATCCAGAGTTGAGATAAGATTAAAGTCTCCTCCACAAATCCATAGTTGAGGATGAACTCAATTGGTCATGTGGTTGAGTTGATTAAGAAATATTAGTTTCTTCTTTGAGTGTCAGGGTCCATAGACATTAGTGATGAAGACTATATTCTCTTCCCCCAATGATTGGAGTTTATCTAAAATGTTGTATTTCATGCAAAAAACGTTTTGCATGAGAACCGTGTCCCGATTCCAAAGTATTGCTAAGCCTCCTGTAGTTCCTATGGAGTCAATTGCCATAGATTCTCCTACTCTCCATATTTTGGAGACTATAGATTGAATTTTTTCACCTGAGCATTTTTTTTTTCTTCTAGTAGCAAGATGTCTAGAAGTTATGAGTTGATCTTGTTTTGTAGGAGTGAATTTTTTCTCCTACCATTCAGGCCCCTAATATTCCAAGAAATCACTTTCATTGAAAACTTTGGGAGGGTTGGAAGGTATCCGTGATTAAATAAGTTTTCCCTAAATTTACCAAGATATCCCTGATTTCTTGGAGGAGTTTGAGATTTGATTTCTGACCTCTTCATTTTTCCTCCTTCTGTCATTTCTTATAGTTTAGCTTATTGGGATGAATACCTAAAGTGGGATTTTTGGAGGTGGCTCCAGAGGGATCTGGAGTTTCTCTTCTTCATTTTTGCAGGGATCTTCGGACAAGATAAATGTGCTCTAGGGGGATTGATTTCATATCATGTTTCATGATTGCATCCACAATACCATGTATATCTATTCCATCTAACTCCATTTTTTCCACATTAAGGTCAAATTATTCCTCTTTAGGGATTAGGATAGGGGCATATTCGAGGGGGGGCATAGTGGGGGAGGCCACAAAAGTTTTGATTTTTTGGGGGAATATGAAGGAGAGTTATCAGGTTTCCTAGTTTTAGGGAGGTCATGGGTTGAGGAAGCCTCAAGCCCCATTTCAGTGTTTGAAGGTGGGGAATTGATGGGATCAAATTGATTTTTGGAAGAAGGGTTAGTGGATTGTCTAGAAGGGTTCAGGGTTTTTTATTTATGTTAGGCCTGCAATGGGTGGGAATATTGGTGAAGCCTTCTTCATCCATGAGGGTGTTATATTTGGGGGATTTAGGTGGGACAAGAAGAGGAAAGTCCTTGTAAAGGTGACCATGTTCATGACAATTATGACAACATAAGGGTATGAATTTCTAATCTAGGGTTTGGGTCCACTCAAAATATTAAAAAAATAAATGGATTTAATTAGGGATAGGGATGGAAACATTCATGTAAATGCATATCCAAGTGTAAGCAGTGTACTTACATTGTCTTGTAGCTTCAGAGTATTTGACAAAGCTTCTAAGGGTATTCTATATACCAACCAGGATTTCATCTTCCCAGTATTCACAAAGAAAGGAGTACAATCAAACCCAAACCGGAGCATACGTAAAATATTCTTTTTATGGGTTAATTGTTTCCCTCCAATATCGTAGATGGAGACCAACAAAGTGAAAGAACTAAGGCCCTCCTTCAAATACTATGTCACTTTCCTTGTGGTTTTCAAAGATAACGGTGAAGAAACCTTTTGACCCTAGCTTCAAATCAATATGGAATGTGGGTTTCCAACGAGATTGGATCTTAGCTACCAGATCTTTCTCATTTGGCCATAGACCGAGAAAATTACTAGTTAACGCATGGTATTTCATGTGTTGAACGTAGTTGTCGAGTGTTTGAGAGAGAATATTGTACATTGGTGCTTCTTCGACTTTTGGAATATAGTGTTTGAGTTTCCAATGTGCATTCTTGATTGTTGAGTGTTGAATATCTGGCATGATCTCCTCGAGTGGGGAAGTTTCAGTTCTAGGATTTTCTTCAATGACAGAGTCATGCTTGGTGATGGGTGGTCCCGAGGGGGCTGGATATTATTTATTGTGATGAGTGTAGGTAGATGGAGGGGGCATGACCCACCCTTTGGCACCATTATCATTAGATATGACTTGCAATAGAGGGTAGTCAGAGTAGAACAAGAGAGCCTCTAATAAAATATTGTTTTCATGGATCACATTAAATGCTTGGATAAGATAAAATTAATCAATGAGTTATTTTCCACCATGTAATGTGAATGTGAGGTACCTATCTACACATGTTTATCTTTAGGATACTCATATCTTCTTCTTTGAGCCAATCCCCTTTTAATACGAGGTCATAGGGTGAATTTTTTATGACACAGCGTGTTTCCTTAGTATCGGGAGTAACCCATGAGAAACGTTTCATCAAAATCGGTGGTGATTATAATGCACAATCCATATTGAAGACATGAATATGATAGAATATGTCTAACAACCTATCATATTTCAGATCTCATAAAGGGATTTGGTCAGTGCGTGTTGATTGATTCTGAGTGGAGAAGTTCTGATGAGGGGTGATCTGATAGCCCTTGGGCATGGTCATATGACTGAGGATCTATTTTGTAATTGAAATAGGGATCCCAAAAAGGAATTGCAGTTTGTCTATTGAGGGAAAAGGCTAACAAAGGTAAGACAGAACTTTGTAATGCCTTAGACCACTACAGATATATTTGTTTAAGCTTGAAAGTGCATAGGTAGAATAGTATTTTCTTGTATTAGTAGAAAACCAAGTTGGTAGAGATATATTTCCTTGCTAAACTTTTGATAGGGGGGGGGGCACTGAAATACTCTAGGACAAAGAATTACAATGGGTAGTTGTGGGCACATAACAGAATGATGGAAATGGAACTTGGTTTCTCTTTCTCGACCTCTTTTTTTTACTCCTTTTATGGGTCTTAACCATATCCCAATTTCTCATTAGATTTGTCTTCTAAGTTAGAGCCACCAACCTCCATGAAAGGTATAAATTTGTTTTCTAGAGCCACCATAAGGAAGACCATGTTCTGAGAGATATCAACAACTTGCTCTTCCATCCTCAAAAATCTCTCTTCTGCTACATCATGGGGATTTTTATGAACATACTCGTCCACCATGGATAGGGTTCTATGACCTCCTTCTTAAGATAATTCCTATATCTTGCAACTTTCCACAAATACCCCAAAGAAAATTGCTCTGATACCAATATGATTTGTAAATTGTCATGGATATTTCGCTAGAATAGTTCATCACAAAATATCTTGTAGTATATTGAAATATTTTAATATGCAAGGTTATTTCCTTAGATCTTAGATATAATTATTACTAGCTTAGTACTTGATTTTATGAAATAACTAAAATGAAAATGAAAGAATAAGAAAATAACACACAATTGAACACAAGATGTATCCTAGGAAACCCAATACATGATAAAACCTAGCTAGAAGGTGATACCTAAGATCTGCTCTCTTTTCTTTAGTTACAAAAATGAAAATACAAAGAAAGGGGCACTCACTATGGAGTTTCCTATGACATTGTGGCCTACACAGATACTATAGAATCTCCTACCTCCTCTATTATGCTCTCAAAATATGACTCCTAGTTTCTCTTCTCAACTATGAAACAAGTAAAATGCTAAAGAATGGAACCATTTCTCTTCCTAGTGACCCGGTATTTAACATAGCATGATAATTGTCTAGGGTTAGGTTTTTTACATCCTCAACCCTTAATTATTAATAAGATTTTAGAACTTATAGATTCTTCTTGAAATTCCACATGTGACTAGCTCCAAATATGTGAGTAATAAGGGTTGGCGTGGAATTCACTTGTACCATGGTGATCAACAAGGTAGGTCAAATTGTGGGAGGCATATATTTTGCATACAATCTTCAATTGAGATTATTTTCACATTGTTGGAAAGGTCTCAATGTGTAGAAAAGTTTCAAGGGGCTACGATCTATGCTCGCAAATTTTTGACCCAAGAAAATTTCATGTGATGCCTCAAAATGGCTCGGGAAGGTTCCAAACCCCAAATTTCCAAATTGGAACCTGCCACTAAAATGGGCCCTGCAAGCCAATTCCTCCAAATTTTCCACCCAAAAAGTACTAAGATAGGTGAAAATTTATGCAATGATCCATTCCATATCAAGAACATATCATGACCTTCAAAATACATAACGACAAATGCATACTAAAGAAAGACACTAAAGAAACACATTTTTACCTAAACACATGTTAGACCAAGTTGATATTAAGTAAATCCTAAGTGTCTAAATATCCTAACAAATAATTAATATTGGCCATCCAAAGTGTATTACATAGGCATGAAAATTCATATGCAACCCACACATTATGTCATGGAAGCATACTTAAGTGGAAATGTCCACACTATTAAGGATTGGTATGTTGTAACTATATGTAACTAGCCTAGAGATGAATTCTCTCCAAGGGATTATATTGTAGAGGGACAAATGCCCATAGTACTGCAATCACTAAATATAGATTGTGAAATATGGTTCTATAGGGAAAAGGGAAAAAACTACCAAGAATTAGATGTTATTATTAAATGGTGGAATCCCATGTTTGATAAATAGGGTACATACACACATGTCAAACACCTTAAGGCACCTACTCACATAAGAAAATAAAATATCTATGCAACAATGTAGTACATGGTTAAAACCATCAAAGAGGGAAACAGTCCATGACCCAACCAACATGGCCACTTTAGGCAAAATATTAATGCAAAAGAAAAATATTTTACATATGTGTTTTTCATAATTTATCATCAACAAACGACCCTACATGCTCTTTAAATAGATATCATGGACTAATTGGGCATTAATCCATAGATCAATAGCCATTAGTATCAAGGAGAAGATGAACCATGGAATCACTTTATGTCTAGAACATAATTGTGACCGTTGAATTAGATAATTACAAAAACACACTAAAGAAACACATTAAATAAATACATCTTACCTAAATACACATTACATAAAGTAGATCTTAACTAAATCCTAAGTGTCCAACTATTCTAACATCCTCCCTTAAGAACAACTTGGAATGATATTGAAGTATTTACAAAGGTGACATAGAAGGAGAAGAAAGGATAAATTAGAGCCTATCCCCCATTAATGATAGTTTCCTAAACTCCTAACATAGATCGAAGTTTAGAAAACCTCACTTTTGTAAGAGACCTTGTGAAAATTTCTACAACTTAATCATTTGTATGGAAATAGAGCACTTCAAGAAAGTGATCATAAAGAATATTTATAATGAAGTGTGTGTATATCACAATGTGTTTGATCTGTTGATATTGAATTGACTCTTTGGTGAGTTGAATGGCTCTCTAATTATTGCACCATATTGTGGTTGGATTTTTCTACTAGAATCCAACTCTAAAAGGATATTTCAAAGCCAAGGGATTCTCAAATTGCACTAATTGTTGCTCATTTTTTTTCTTATGTTGAAGAAAGAGAAAGGTTGTATTTGTTCTACAAGCTTAAGTGACAAATCCAAAAATAATATTAAAATCATAACCTATGGTAGAATTCCAATCAGCAGGGTTTCCAACCCAATCAAAATTAGTGAAACCAACCAACAACGGAGCCCCTCCTAAATTGTAATTTATCCCAAACTGAACTATACACCAGATATATTAAAGTATCTTTTTTGTTGATTTATAATGGCTCTTATGGGGTGTGTTATTACAATTTTTGAATTTGTAAATAGAAAAACATCAAATTATGATTTATCAATTGACTAATTTAGACTGAGAAATCTTTGTTTGTCTAGTGAAAATTGAACGACTCTTTGTTGGATGGTTTTGTAAAGTCCCAATGGAGAAATTTTAATGTGGAAAACCTAAATAATTTTCTCTCATCTGACCGTTTAATGTTGTGACAAATCAATGGCCAACGAAATTTCAGGACTGTAAAGTTGCGCGTTATTTTGATTCCATTCATTGTTCCATTTTATATTTCAATATGTTGGTGTTCTTGTTCATTTAACTATCTCAAAACCAGAAATTTTGAGAGTCACGATTATATCTTGAGGGTTGTGTTCCCTTTCATCATAATTCTATCACACAAAGTTCCTTCTTGGGCTTTGAGATGGCTTGCTTTACATACATCCTAAGTGGGCCTAATGGTTAAGAACATGTGTTTCCTCCTAAGAGGTCACAAGTTCAAATCCATAGGGGGATAGGGTATGTATACCTACGTAGACTTTACCAATCAAATCATTGGGTGGAGGGGGTCTCACACACCAATTTAGTGTCTAGCTTGATCGTGACCTTAAAAATAGATTATTATTATTATTATTATTCTGAAATTCAATGTCTGAGAATTAAGTTAATATGTAGTTAACTCATAATCATGGTTTAAATAACCTCTATTAATCCCTAATAACATTTTAATTCACTACCATATCTTTGCTGACATGCCCTATGCCACCTAGAAGTAGTGCCTTGTGGTGACACGTGACATTCATTTTTAGCATTTCTGGACTCATAATACACTTATTTTAGGATGAAACGTGGAATCTGTACTTTAAGTCTCGTGTTATCATATGTTACATCATTCTGCCACATCATCATCAGGTTCTAGGTTCTCAGAATGTTTGATTTCTTCTATCCAATACACCCAACATCCCAAAGCCCGGTGATTAAGAACTAAATAGGGATTATATTGATAAAACATGATTATGATTAATTAATTATAATTATGATGTCATACCAGAATATTTTCTTTCGGGATGTTTGACCTTTCTTATATGATAAACCAGAAGCCCGGGGGGCTAACAATTAAGGTTTATGGTGGACATTAAAGGTGATTAATCCATATTTTGGGAAAATAGTGCATCGTGAGGTAATCAATGTGCTAGCTTTAATTGATTAAACTCTGTCAATTGCATGTGAAATAGTTAATGCCATATTAACAAAGATTTTATTTGTATTTTCAAAATGATTTCAATTTCCATCTTCTCTTGAATTCACACTCATAAGATCTTTGTTTACAGAGAGAACAATTGTTAAACCAGAATTCATGGAGCCACAAAAATGAAAGAAACTAACACAACTGGAGGAGTTGAACCCAAATTCAGACATTCTGTCAGATACCACTTCCAGACTTACAGACAATACTAAGACATGGGCACATGTATACAAGATTTTTGAATTTGAGGAGTCTCTATTTTCAAAAGATCAAGGGGATGAAGAATATGTGCCACCCAATGACTATAAGAACGTCACTCAATCAAAACTGCACAAAATCGCACCAAGGCCAAGACTGTTACCTTATATAGACATGGTTTGATGGGATTTAGAGCATGTTGATTTATCAACCATGACCAATCATAATCATCAATGAGCTATTGTTGGTTCCTTCAGGCCCGACGATTTTTGAGAAATGTATAAACTCTCCAAAAACCCAAAGTATACATATAATGTTCAATTCATTTAGGAATTTAAAGAGAAAGAATGCACTCAATATGGTAGCAAACATGCATGTTATTGTTAGAGAATGGTGGGGAAAAAAAAGAAAATTCAAGGAAGATATCCATGGTATATATTCTAATTCCTATTGTGATGCACCTATTATGTACATGGACATGATGTTGTGTAGGATATTTGGTAAAAAATATATTGCATAGTTTAGTGTAGAATGGGTCCCAATCATGCATGAGGTTGTAGAGGGTTTTTCTTTCAATTGGGGAAAATTGTTGTCAAATAATTTGACCAAGCATATTGAAAACTATAAAACCCTACAATCAAAAGGAGAACATTATCCCTTTTATATGTATGCTTATATTTTAGATGTCATATGTTTCAAAACTCATTTCCCTCTCATCAAATGGAATTGGTCACCAAATTCCTTTGATTCTATTCACATTTATCATGACAAGTTGTGGGAGGAAAACCCAAAAGAACACTTTTGCAAGATATGTCATAATTTCATTGTTCCAATTCATGAAGTGTTATATGGCTATCCTCCTCCCTAGATTTTTTACCAGATCATTAAAAACCTAAACAATATTGCAGACTAGTACATTGAAGAAATTTTTTCCTATATCAAGGTTTTTGGTTGTTATGCATCCCCTCATGCATTACCCATCTTTCTACCTGATATATTAGTCTACAAATAAGTGGCTTATCAAACAATTGGTACAAGGATAGCTAAGTAGTTAAAGAATTCACATAAAAGAGTATGGCCACCTTATCCTATTCATGTTGGTATCTATACTCTGTTGGATTTTGGGCATTCTAGAGTTGAAGCCTGAGATTTAGAAGACATTAACCTGTCTTCTATTTAGTTTAAAATGCATGACCCAATTAAAGTGGTTGAAAATCATTGTATTCAAATTGTAGCAAATAATTATTTGCATGAAGATTCTACTTTTGATGATATTTTCAAAAAGGTCACTTCTTATGATTAGGTTTTGGAGAGAATTCAAATTCTTTCTAAACAAGAACATTCAAATTTCTACAAGTTTCGAAGCCATAGAAGAATTTGTTTTCCAGGTATTCTTCAACAAATGAACTCCGGAGAAACATTTGGTGATATAACAAAGGAGAAGAATACTTTTTACAATGGAAACCCAGTTGAAGACTTGTCACAGTGTTCAAATCCTAAATAGCATATTTAAACCAATACAACTGAAAAGACATCAACATCATTGAAAGATCCAACTAATGATCCATCAGTGGAAGAACAAACCAAGGATTGGAATGAAAGTATTTTTGCAGAGAAATAGGTTATATTTACAAAGATGTATCAACAACACAATAAAGCTGCTACTGAGGTAAGAATACCTGAGAATACTTCTCAGTCAATAATTTCAGGCATTAATACTCCTATGAATAGTATTCAATCTCAGGAGAAGTCTAGTGCAATTGGATCTCCTATATTATCAATGACTCCTATAACTTTTTTGCCTAGAGAACAAGGTTTTGAAGTAGCTTATGTCGATGACTTAACCCCTGTAGAACTAGAGAATATTGATGGAGTTACTTCACACACACCTAGGATTTATTTTTCCTAAGGTTTTTCCTTGTTTATTAATCACAGTTAGTTATTATCCAGTCTCCTATATTTTAGGGGAGAATATTCCACTTGGAGAATACTCTCTTTCAGTTGACACTTAAGTTTGACTAGTTGAGTTGAGTTTAGATGT
>CBVK0102052154.1:0-14820 GCA_900067695.1 Picea abies
CGACAACTTGTCCACGGCTGCTCCTATTGAAGCAATTGTTATGGTGCGTCTCATAAGATATCTAAAACAAATTGAGCAAATGGAAGACAGTCGGTGGCCTAAGATCGTCTTCAATGACATATTGAGCAAAAGAAAGAAGACGTGAATGAGGCAAAATATTAAATGGCTTAGTAAATGGGATATCCACTTGAACAAGTGCCCCAAAATATTAAATGGCTTAGTAAATGGGATATCCACTTGAACAAGTGCCCTACGAACAGTAAAGAGATAAAGGCTTTTGTTATTGATAGGTTCCACAAACGAACTTGGGATAAAGGGCTCGGGAGAAAGAAAGAGTATTATATTGAAGATTTTAATCCCACATACAATCATCATCAAAAAGCATACATTGGGGCCAATATATCTTGGAGAGCCAAAATGCTTATTGCACAATTAAGAACCAATTCACATCAACTCCGTTGTGAAACTGGGTGTTGGAAAAGACCAAAACAAAGAAGCTTGGGAAGAAAAACATTTCATTTTAGAATGTGAAGCTTTCAAAGACAGCAGGGACAACTATATAAATATCTTGACAGCGAGCTCTTGGAATACTCATCATCAAGTTGAACAAGAAAAAGGCTGAATTGCAAAAATCAGTGTGTGAAGCAGTCTGTCCCATAAGCTATTGTTAACCTCATGGAGATTAAAATCATTTTCTTTCTTTCTATTAATACTTTTGCTTTGTTATCCCTGTAACTGTCAATGCAGTCTCATCAGTGTTCTATCAACTGTGAGATAATAAATTACTCTGCATTCTCAAACACCAGTCAATAAATCTAGTTATTGATTTGTCGCTGTGTGCTTGCCACTGTCTCGCTGATTCATAAATCACTCTACTCTCTCAAATGCTAGTTAATAAATCTAGTTGGTTGTTATTCTGTCGCATTGTGCATTCTGCTTGACACGACTGCCACTGCTGCCACTGCTTACTTCCTTATGTTGTAGGCCTTCTGCTTGCCACTGTCTCGCTGCCTCATGCACTGCCTAGTTGTCTCACCGCCTCAATTAATAAATATGGCTCGTTGTTGGTCTATCGTGTTGTGCCTTCTGCTTGACCCCTACTCATTTCTAGTCCTCTCCCACTTGCCTCCATCCTGTGCATGCTTAATGACAACACAACCATCCCAAATTTGTTCGGTCTGTCCTTCCTCTCCGATCATGGGAAAAATGCTAGATCCCAATCCCTAATGCTTTCTACAGTATTTAAGAGAAATAAAAGAGATAAACTCAACTCCTGTGATGAAAGGAAAGTAGAAGATCACCCCTCCCATTATTTGGATTTTTTTGTTATGACAAGCAAACCTCTTTCAGTCACAGTGAATATGTTACAGAAGCAGAGCATGGAGAAGTTAAAGAAGTGGGCATTCTAGATACACATATTCGTACATTGGACCTGCGCTCGAAGACAATGATTTTGTACTGGTACTACCTCAGAGAGAGTAGCCACAAAGGTGGAGTAAGAGTCAAATCCAATGATTCATATCCCTTCCTAAAGCCTTTATATGTTTGCAGTAACGAAGGAACCATGTTAATTTTATGTGAGGTTAGGGTCAGCTGATTGCTCGAAAGCAGAGGAGGGAGTTGAAGGAGGCTTAAAAACAGTTACAGTCGTTGTCAGTGAAAGGACTGGGAAGGGTAGTGCTTTAATATGGTTCAACATATTAACTGACTAATCAACTAGTTCAAGTGGTTCATCTATGGATAGTAGTGCTTAAACAAGGTAAACCATAGGTGTTGTTGGTCTTGGATTAGATTCCTTTGCTATTGATATTGATATGCCTACCTTTGCTAGTGGAACTAGACGAGATGCTTACTTTAATTTTTCGACTGGACCAATCAAAACTGGTGCTACTAGAGCTGGAATACGTACCCTAGAGGAGGGAGGATGGCACTACTTGCAAATACCATTTGGATACGAAAACTGGGTGATTGAGAACAATAAAAAGTTCGATGGGAGAATATACCAGATGGATTTGAGCAAGCTACTGTAACTGCACAGTTAGAAGTCCTTTTCATGCGCATTGGCCTGATTTTTCCAAGATTTCTTAATCAATGTTTCTCCCGAATCCGACGTATAAAGAAAAAAGAAAAATAATTGGAGATGACCAAAATCAACATGAAACAAGAGTTGCTCACGACGCGTTAATACCCTGGACGAGTTGTTGTCATATTAATTGATACTCGTACGATGAACCAGAGCCTATCCAACTATGGATACTTTTGTCTTGCTCTTTCACTATGGATACTTTTGGCTTGCTCTTCTATCGCTGCTGCTACTACTACTGCTGTCACTTCCTCCTCCTCCTTCCATGGTGGGCCTACGATTTTTAGATAAAATGTGTTGCTAAATATATCACTCTCCTGGTGGGAATAAACAAAATCACCCACATCCTTATTCCATCGCCCACCAATCTAGATTTTTGTAAAGCATGTTCACCTCACCAATTGGTAAACATGCCATGTTGGTATTGAAATTTGTAATACGGCAACAACATTTGTAATACGGCAACAACATTTGTAATATAGCATTGAGTCATACAATTGGTTGAATGGTAGATTTTTCGGTGATCACTTTACCTTTTAGGTATACAACTGGTTGAATGGTAGATTTTTCGGGGATCGCTTTACCTTTTAGGTATACAACTGGTTGAATGGTAGGTTTTTCGGTGTGCTTTACCTTTTACTTACACGTAAACTCTAGGAAAGCGGTATGCAAGCGCATCAAGTCTGCCACTAATTCCTACATGTATGATTCCGACAACGCCGACAAGATACCCAATCTCTGTGGCATGCTCATTATTCCCATCAGCGTTTCAACCAACTGTAACAAGTGCTCATTATTTCTGATCCATCTCTTTAATGAATACTGTTTTATTTCTCGTTTTCATACAGTCAATTGATTGTTAACCTGGAAAGTGTTACGGTTTTGATAACATGATTCCCTAAATGAGCAACAGAGGGTGGGACTGGCTGGAACTACAAACGAAGGAATAAAATTCAATAAATAAATGTAATAGTGATCAAAATTTGGTGCTTCAACTGCATAACCAATTGTTAAACCAACCGAAGCCATTGCTGCTGATGCTGGGTTCTCCTAGTAGTTTTTTTATATTTCAGTTATAAGCCAAATCAACCATTCTTATGCATGAATGATTCCAAACATGGCTAGATATGCAACATGATTCAAAATACGAAGGGATGTGCTCTATGATCGCAATACAACTTTAGATTAATATGTTTCTTTGACTTTGATAATGGGAGGAGATACGTTTGATGTTATAACCTTAAATTAATCTAAATAGCATTTTATAATACCATATCAACTTTTAAATGTAATATTATTGTAATTATTCAATAAAAGATTGTATAACATGGCATGATTGACCTTTTGTGGAGACTTACAAATTGAACAACCTATTATATGAATGTAATAATAACTTGTATGATTGATTTAATTTTTTCGTTGAGCTTACAAGTAGGATGGTTTCTGTTTGATGAGCATGATATCATCATATACAAAATGTTTGGAAGGGATTTTGAGGTAATGCAGTGGAATAGGAGGGAATTAGACCCTTCAAAAAGTGAGTGGGAAGATTGGATTTTTGTTGTTGGCTTGTGAACTTCCTAGTTATTAATCCAAGCTTTAGTGACACGTCAATATCTGTCAATACAAGACTGAATTTCCATAATGCAACAAGTTATTTTTCTGAACATAATGAATTTCAGGCTTGGATAATCATCTCTTTCAGCATGAGATGGCTTATACCTATAGAAACGAGAATGATCATGTTATGTTTATACAAAGGATGCAGGACAATCCAACTCTACATCATTGCGGTATTAATCAGATCAGTCTAGCTTAGCAGTACAAGTACATAGTGAGCGAGGGAAGGCAATGGTGTCCAAGTTAAAAGAGATAAGTAGTCAGACAATCATGAAACTAGAAGGTATTCCGGTGCCAATTCCTTCAACATACATCATTTTGTCACTAATTATGGTCTTGCTCTTGCTAATCCAACTTGGCCAACGTGGTTTATGGATCACATGGCTAGTATGAAGGATACATTTGAATGTGGGTCAGAACGGTTAGTAGGACAATGCGTTGGACACGATACTCTTTCCATAGCTGAGGTGCTCACTGATATCTCCTCAAAAACTCCACTCAATTATCTAAGTAGAGGGAGCACTCTTTCAAAGAGTGCTCAAGTTCTTGATGGTGTAAAGAACATATAGACAAAGTTCCCTACCCCCTCTGCCACCATGCCAAACCAAACCCCTAGAGATCGGCACACGCCCCCAAAAGATCACCGAGACTTCAAAATGGACCAATAACATAAATATTTACGTCCGTTGTGGCCTATCTTAATAAAAATCATATAAATGCACATAAATTTTATATACTTTCAAACTTGTGTCGTGGGGACTAAGCTGCCATGCAACACTTGTTTCCATTAAAGGAATGAACATATCAAACCCTCCAACAACTTTCTTATTATTACATTATGAGGATAGACAAGACCTTACCAAAAGTAAATCATATATTTGTTCAACGAGAAAAAGAGAAAATCGGGTTGAATTAATTGTCTTATCTATGCAAATATAACATTTATATCCCAAATGGTTTTCTCTGAAAAAACCATTCAAAGGCAAATAAAGGAAAAAAAATACTTAAAATCCACAACATCATGCATGCAAAACTTTATGAACTAATAAGTTCAAGATTTACAACCAAGAACTATCTATCAAAGCGTCTATATTATATAGATAAATATTAATAAAAGTCCTTCCATATTGAGGATTTGAAAATGTTCTTTGAATATAATAGTTCTAATTCAATATAAATAATCTTTAAAAATCTTTTTTTCATAAAAATGTAGTGTCAAATGGACCTATTTTTATACTAATTTCACCTTTCTTGGATATCTTTCCAACATCATTTTGTAGTTCTTCCTCAAAATTAACCTCTCGACGTAGTGTAGCACACTACTAGAGATGCTCATGATTCAACACATTTGTAAGGCTTTTGTTCATTTTGTTCTACATTACCAACCATTAAAGAATCTAATTCTTGGAATAGCTATGAAGTTTTGCATGTATAAAATCTTGCAAAGAATAATATAAATGTTAATCCATTTTCAAAATTGAAGAATGCAAAAAGTAAACAGATCATAGTAATTTTTTATTGGTCTTCTATTGGTGCCTATGGAAAAAAAAAGGCACAAGGAGAGGCACGCCATTTGTTACATAGATTGCGGTATAAAATTTGGATTTCATAAATCATAGTGAATAGGGAGATACCAAACTTGCGGACTGTGTGGATGAGGCATTGGGATTCTTGTTTATTTCAAGTTGAGGCATCTTCATAACCAATGGAGAGAGAAATACAAAATCCCCTCAAATCTGGCTTACACTTGTGGGTGACAAGGTAGTGCTCACATGTCTCAATCCATTACAATGGTTAAAAAGAATTCAAAGAAATGTGTTATCCATTTGGGATTCAAGCTGAAGGTAGGCTACTCATAAATCAAGAATCCCCATTACACTAGGTTGCACATGGTTCCTAATTCTTGCAAAAATATGAAGTTGGGCTACTTAGGCATCCTAATTTAAGTTGTCAAATCCCAAGGCTAATAATTAGGCATTCACAAAAAATTGAAAGTGAATTGGATTAGGGATTCCCGAGATACTTAGAAATTTGTTAAAAAAATAATTTTCCATTGTGTTAAATTAAAAAGAGGGCAATCGTGATGAAGAAGACGAACCCAGTGAGGAGGTTTCTCATTCCAAATGGTTCTGCTACAATTCCCCCGTGACTTATGCGAGTCAATCATAGATTGATGGAGGAATATGAAAAATCGATATTGTGTGTGTGGGTTTTGATTTTGACATGTACTTGTACATTTAAGGAAAGGATGGATTGCATAGTTTTGGAAAACTTCATTTGTCAACAAAATGTTTTGGATGGCATGATGTGCTTAGAGGTTTATCATTGTGACCCTAGATTATGATCAAAATGCTTTGGTTAGCAATAGGAATGTTATATTAAAGTTCTGAATAATTTGCAGATCTGGAATTGCAATAAAATATTTGTGCATACACAACAAGGGAGAAGATCGACCTATTTAAAGTTCTAATAAAGATATATAATGAATTCTTGCTTAAGATCATGCGTGGATCCTTTAAATTAACAACCTATTTTTTTGCTACATATCCCACCGAGTATGCTAAACTCTCCTCAAACATAAAGATTTACATTTACCTTAAATTTTTGCAATGCCTTGCCACATATGCCCTGGCCAAGATCAAATCCACATTAATAATGCAAGGATAATGTGCTCATGGCTCTTTAGATTGATTGAGAAGTGAAATTTGTTAGAACTTTCCATATGCGGATCTACCTTGCTGATACTAACGAATGGATCACTGCCATGAACTTGTATTCAACTTAGCTCTTGCATTTTCTTTACCATTGACTATATCACTCATGGATGAATACCATGAAGGAGTCACAATTCTTTACCTCCCATAGAAAACTACCATGGTGCTATCATGCCCTTAAGACCATAACCCTTCTAATAACATGTTAAAGAACATGACAAGTAAGACACATGAAATTGGTGGAAAATGATTTAATCCATTCTTGACTCTTGTATTCATCCCATGGTATAAATTTATAGTACATTTATTTGACCACCCCTATATCTAGATCTCACTAACAACACATCAATGGATAATGGCAACACCTCATAAGTCGATAAGGATGACAACTCATACGAAGGTGATCTAAAACTTTGTGATTGTCTATGGACTCATAATCTAACACCAGAGGAATTTAGGAACTTGAACAAAGGGATAAAAAGGGGAGAGTTTAAATCCATTAATTAGAGCTATTGGGAGTCATCGACGTGGTTCTTGTAGGTTTTATTTCAATAAGGAATTTCTCTTCCAATCTCAGTAGCTTTCATCGAGAAACAACTCCAATTAGCACTTCTTCCTTCATTTGAATGATGTTGTAGGAATCAAATAAAATTAAAGGGCATGCAAAAGAAATCAACAACTCTTCTTCCCCCTTAATGATTTTCTCTTGACTGGGCCAATCAAATTTTGTATAGATGCAAAGAGAATAGTTGTTGGACTCTTGTTGGATTGAAACCACTTGACTCTTCACTTATACTTGATTCTTCTCATACAAAATATAAAATAAGGAGTGAATCTTGGATAACGCATATACATAGAGGGTTCATTTTTAATATTCAATGAAAAAATCTTGCAAAACAAAATTAAATTTTTTCGAAGAAAATATTATGTGTGGGTTTATAAACTACCTGCGCTTGCAATAGTTTTGCAGATTGTGACATAATGTCATGTTAAATGTATGATCCACAATATTTGAGACTCTTGTAGTGACAATATTCATAATTGGCTTAGCCCATTCCAATGTTCCCAACCATGTCATCGTTGGCAATGAAAAATCCTTTTAGAGTGACCATATCCTTATTGTTGATAATCATCGACTTCCTTTATGAATCCTTCAATCCCTTCATCAAAGAATTTTTTTATTTTTCTTAAGCCACCAATTTCCTGAGAATGGCCCCATTAAAATTTTTGGTGGTAACTTGGATCTCATGTATGTTGAACCACATTGTACCTGTGTTGGGTCTCCTAGCTTCCCAAAACCACATTGCCATTGTGTTGGGATTCTTCTCTTTACAACCATTGACGTCCTTCATTTATGCATGCTTCATTACGTATACTCAAGGAATTCTTTTATTCTCTTTACAACCATCAAGTGCATGAGATCTCCCCACTAAAAAATTTGGTGGTTTCTTTGATCTTGTGTATGTAACCTTACAATTTGTTGCATTGGAGAGATCCTCAACCTTCTCGGATATGAACACCCTATTTAGGAAGCCCATCAATAGTATCATTTAGTGCTTTGAAGACATGACAAAAGGAGATAATCTTCTTTTAGTGTCTTCATCTAGTCTAGAACTGATTGTAAGAAAATGTTGTTTGAAGAATAAATTACATTGATTCAATCAAGACAAAGCTTGGAGTCACCACAAACTTGTAAGCTCAATATATCTTTCTCCAATGCAATCCTTAATAATGTTGTCAGTCTTAATTTTCCCTGGTTGTTTGAGCCATATCCTAAACATACTTTGAAAGTAAAGAAATGAGAATCCAACAAATATAAAGCACCACTGACCTCACAAAGCTCAATATTGCCTTAGCCAACACCATTGAAAACTCCCAAGAAATATTTTTGTCAAATTCAACAGGGGGTAACTTGTCTTGAAGGTTTATGAATGGGGGATGATTTCAGTCTTCATTATGCGAAAAACTTTTACAGGGATGAGAGATATTTTTGTTAAGAAAAAACCTTCGAGTACTTCCCCATGATCCATGGATGGTAAACAAGGTAAGTTGTTGGCCCTGATCATGGACCCTAACCTCGAGGGGATCAAGAGAGTTGAACTTTTGACCTCCCCAACTTTGGGGGAGAGATATCACGTCTAGCTCATGACTACTTGAATTAACTCTCAAGACTATAGGGATGAGAAATTTATCTTCAAATAAAATGTCATTCCTTGAAATCCAAATTCCCCAGGTAGTGATACGTTGATGTATCATGCACTTTTTATTTTGTTCGAAGGAAAAGTTCATGAGATTCCCCCTTTTCCCTGGAATATCTCGATGGAAGATAATGTCAGCCACTAGTTGCAAGAGTGGTTGGTGACCTTGAGGGAATTGACCGAATTGAAACTTTTGACCTCCCCATTAGTAACATGTCTTTGGAAAATAGTCCAACTGATTGAGCTAACCCTTAGACCTTTTTTCCATGCAAAATGTTCTCTAGGAAACGCTCCAGACACTTCCTCACTATCCTTCAATAACACTCGGAGTAAATGCTTTTTGAAGTACAACATATACTCTTAACCTAGAAGAATTATATTAAACTTGATCCCATAACCCCTCAACGATCTCCACCTTGAAATTTGTTGGTTCAAATTGTCCCAGGTTCATAGCTTGGGTGGTTAGGTAGCATGTCTCTTATCCTCCCTACCCAGGTTCAATTCTGTCAAAGTGGACATGTTGGTCTGTTGTGATAAGGCTAGAAGGGTAGACACCCCCTGGGATAGAGGTCCACCCTGGTGGACTTGGAGACGTCTCATCCCTTGCTAAGTCATAAGTTTCCTAATATAATTTTGTAATCGACAACTACAATAAAATGGTATATCACTTATAAAAAAAATATATTAACACAAATTCATTCTCTCTCTATATAAATTGGTAAACTTATTCATTAACTTATATTTAACACGTCATCTCATATGCATTTTTGTTATTAACTTATTTCTCTTCTCAGATCTACACATTGTATAAAATAATATACAAAATATATGAATTATTTAATCTTTTGGAGTGACTACATGTAGGGTGAGGGAGCATGACCTATTACCACCTATAAAGGCAAATAAAGCATATCAAAGAAAGTGAATAAAGTAGCAACAACAAAGTACAAAACTATCAATCAAATCACTAGAAATAAACCTTATATTAATGACAATTCCAAATATTTTACAAAATTTACCAAAAAGTGTGTTGCTTATGATACCGATGGTGACTTTGTTTCAAGAGCCACAAAATTAAAGCTATGAGAGAGTAATTGATAACAGTAAACTAATTCACAACAGTTGGTGTAATGGGATTTGAAATTCAAGAAACTACTAATCCATAAGTTAATAATGATTAATCTTGTTTTAGGGGGTGTTCTTTTCACAATTCCATATCCGCTTCAAACACACTAAATAGCACAGAATTAGTAGTGGCATGTGTAATTGAGCTAAATTCCCTTCATTAAAGCCTCAAATTCTCTAAATAAAAATTGTTACATTACTCTAGAAATTGAAGAAGCCATAAAAAAAGGGTACAACAATGGTGGTGATGGGAAGGTGGTTCAAGGATGGCAATGTCAAGTTGGCATTTGTCAAAACCATTATTATTGTTGGTGAAAAGATTAGTTTAAGTGAATGAAAAATATTTATGACAAACATTCGGAAAAATGAAGCTTATAATAAGACCTAAACCTATTATTAAATAAGATTTTTTTAAATAATAATAAAATTTTGTATATAAAAAGTTGTAATGATTACGATGTTCATTATAATAAACCAATTAAACCTATTATTAGATAAGATTTTTAAAAATAATAATAGAATTTTGTATATAAAAAGTTGTAATGATTACGGTGTTCATTATAATAAACCAATCTTGGTCTCATGTACCATTTACTTATACAATTAACCCTCAAATAAGGGAAAAGGTTAAATAAGTGACCCTTAGATAAAAAAAAAAATAGAAAAGTTATAACACAATTTGTGTTCAAAACTCTTAGTGATTATGACATCTATTGTCGCGACCCAATTCATGTTTGATGTCTTGTTTCCTCATAGAAACAACTCTTAACTCTTATATTACTTAAAAGACCATTACACAATTTTGTGCTTAAAATATCGTTTTGATTACATATCTATTATGTGGACCCAATTTGTGTTTTATATAATTCGAACATGTCTATCATTCATAAGAAATTAAAATGTGTTTTATATAATTGGAACATGACTCTCTTTCCTAAGAAATTAAAATATTTACCATTGATTTTAATTTAATTTAAAAATGTTATTTTTATGTATTTATTTACTTAAATATCATTTTTTTTTTTTGACAATAACGTATAGAGGATTTATATTAGAGGTGGCAAAGCCATAAATCTGTTACATAGGGCAGGGTTGCACAGAGCCTCTGCCTGCAAAAATGGAGTACAATACTGAAATTTCTGGAATGCTATGACTTCCAAACACAAACAAAGACCTGGACTACAATTATTTAGAGCTCTAGCTTCTATACAAAATGCTAGATTGTTGAGAGTCACTTCCGTCTTGAGCGCCTCTACTCTGAAGAAGAGCTACTTCTCGGAGTTCTCGCCCCATTCAAGGTTCATCTTGGACAGTTTGTCCTCCAGCTCCCCAATTCGGTCTGCGAATCTCTCTTGGGGATTTTGCAATTCTTGCTGGAGTTTATCTAACTCCTCTGAAAACCCGATCTTGACGTAGGAGAGGTCCTGCTCCAACTGTTCCATGCGCCTCCCAGCTTCTGAGTAGAGATTCTCAAGGAAGTCTAGCTGGAATTGAAGCATGTTCTTCAACTTCTCCAGCTTGTCGTCCAACTGCTTGAGGCGTTCTTCTACCGTGAGGGGGCGGCTGGAGCTCGCTGCCATTTTCTCTGCTTCTGAAACCCTTCCTCTGCTCTTGGTGTGCTTAATCTAGAACTGCTTGTAAGCTGGGAGAGAGGCCGAATAAATGCTTGAACTATCTCCTGTAATCATGGTTCCTGTAGTGCAGACCCCGATGGGTATGGGCGCGGGGTCGGAATTGTCCCTTGGCATATGAGAAAATCGATTGATTACCTGCTGAAGGATTCCCTCAATCGTGCGAACCTGCAGGGGGCCTGGCGATGTCCCTTCTTGTCCTGTCCGTGCGCCCAAGTTTGAGAGGATGCTATGCATGGTAGAAGTCACGGGAGGTCCACCTTGGACGGGATTCCATTGGCCAGAGTATTCCCTATAGCCAGCTCGACTCCTCGATTGGCTTCTATATCTGCATCTTTGTTTAGCGCCCGGAGGACGTGAAAGATTTGAAACGAATGCAATCCCCGTAACAGCAAACGAATTCTGTCTATGAGATTGTTGAGCTTTGCGTTTTTGGTGTTTTTCGAGAGCACAATGGCTTGGATCAGCAGTCTTGAGTCCCCAATGATTACTAAGTCCCGAATGCCAATGGAATGAGCATGGCACAGCCCGTGCCAGAGCGCCATTGCCTCGGCGAGGTTGTTGGAGGCTATGCCCAGGCCAATCGCATACCTCATTAAAACTTCGGCAGTTGGCTTTTCGATAATACCCCCTCCACCAGCTTGGCCTGGATTGCCTTTTGAGGCCCCGTCAAAGGAGAGAACATAGGCCTTTCTTTCTTTTTTCCAATTGACAAATTCGACTGCTCCTGTCCTGAGTTCCCAGTGCGTCTGGAGAGTGGGGGGGGCTTTGTCCCCAATTGCTTTCTGGATTTGGAATTGTGCACACCAGAGCTCTTCACGCTCGTCCGTCGTTCTGCTGTGTTTTAGGGGAGGTTGGGTATTAGCCCAATCCCTAAACAGAGCTCTTATCCTGGCGATCACTTGTGGAGTTTTCCTTTCTTTTCCGCGGAAGATCCTGTTATTCCTCTCCAGCCAGAGTCCCCAGAGAATGAATCTGGGGAGGGCTTGCCAGAGTCTAGTGGCCTCACTTTGCTTTGGTTGAGAGAACGGGGAGAGGGTAGGCCAATCAAGGAGGAGGGAATGGATGTCATGGGGGAGAGTGAAGTGCAAGCCCACTGTCAATGTCCAGACTTCTTTTGAGAAGGCACAAGTAAGGAGAAGATGATTAGAGGTTTCAAACGCTTGGAGGCAGAGGGGGCATCTGAAAGGACCAGCCCAGCCTTTCTTTTGAAGGTTTTCTCTGGTCTGGATACTGTTGTGGCCAAGGGTCCAAAGGAACATATCAACCTTGGGGATGGTTTTGGCATTCCAAATAGATTTCCAGATTGCCGGGTTGGGGGGGGCATGGGGGAGGCTTAGGAAAGTGGAATACCCCAGCGGAGTGGAATAAGGCTTTGCCTCTTTCCCCCACCCTCTCTTGTCTCTCGCTCCTTTCCTTATTGGGGCTTTCCCTTGCAAAGTTAATTTAAAGGTGTCCCAATCAGACTCTAGAGCCAATGGCAGGTTGCTCACTGTCCAGCCTTGCCATTGCTTGTGCCGACCTGCCCCCCAGTCAGAAATGTCGAAAAGTGTTTTTAGATTTTGCTCATCCATCCAGGTTTTCAGGCGATGGAGATTTTGGTTCCACTCCAAAGGTGGGTCTCCTAGGATGGAGTCGTTCCAGATTTTGATTTGTTTCCCATTCCCCGGCACCCATGTCAAGTGGGAAGCGAACTGCTCTCTAACCTTTCTGCAAAGATTGAAAATTGGGGACCCCATTTGGTCAGTTGGATGCTGTTCCACACATCTTCTTCTTGGACCATTGAAGTATTTTTTCCACAAGGCTTCTTTACACCATGCGGGATTCCCACTGATTATGTGCCATAACAGTTTTGCACCAAGAGCGAGATTTTGAACTTTAACATTTTTGAGGCTTAGACCTCCCTCTAATAAGGGCTTTGAGACTTTATCCCAACTTATAAGGTGGGCTCTTTTGCTGGTCTGTTTTGCCCCTTCCCAGAGGAACCGCCTTTGTAGAGCTTCCAGTTGATTGATTGTGGTGCCATTAGCTAGGAGGAGAGAGTTTTGATAGATGGGCACACTTGCAAGAACAGATTTGATAAGCACGATTCTGCCTGCCAGAGTTAGCCAATTAGCGCCCCAAGAGGAGATTCTGTTCTTAATTTTATCCAAAATGTGGTTCCAGCTGGAAGTTCTTGGGTTTTTCTTGGATATAGGGACACCCAAGTAAGTGAACGTTTCCCAAATAGTGTGTCCTTCTATATTCAAAATTCTGGAGATGTCCCTCATCTCAATAGGAGTAATATTCCAACTATAAATTTTGCTTTTTGCATGGCTGATTTCACTTCCCGACACAGCAGTGTAGGCATCAAGCTCCTCTTTGAAACGTTTTGCTACTAGACGGCTTGCCCCTCCCAAGAGCAATGTATCGTCGGCAAACTGCGCATGATTGATTTCTTTCACACCTTGAGCTATCTGAAGGCCTTTGAGGCTACTGTTGGTTCTGGCGTTCTCTAGCTGATAGCTCAAAACTGAAGCTTGAATGGCATAGAGCAAGGGCGACAGTGGACAGCCCTGTCGCAGCCCTCTGGATGCCTTGAAAAATTTTGTTACCCTCCCATTTACTATGGGGGCTATCCAAGGCGAATCAATACAAGCTCTTATCCAATTCACAAAATTGTCATCAAAACCAAATTTCTTCATTACAGCAAAGAGGAAATTGTGATTAACTTTGTCAAAAGCATTTGCCAGATCGAGTTTGATGATCATACCTTTTTCCTTCCTGCCTAAGCTTGAGTGAAGAGCTTCTTGGACGAGGATTATATTGTCTGCAATATGTCTGCCTTTAATGAACCCTCCTTGGTTCTCCGGCACTATGAAAGGAAGAATGTTCTTCAGCCTGTTTGCTATTACCTTTGTGAGAATTTTATAGCTCGTATTACATAAGGAGATAGGCCTGAATCTGTTGAAATTGAGCGCTCCTTTTTCCTTGGGGATGAGAGCCAAAAATGCTGAGTTAGTCCCGCCTCCCAACTTGCTGCTTGCCTGGGATTTCTTGATCATTTTAGTAAGATCAGATTTTATGATTTCCCAGCACTGCTGGAAAAACCTTGCTGTAAACCCATCCGGGCCTGGGGCTTTGTCCGGGTGCATTTGGTCCAGAGCCTCTTTAATTTCTTGCTGCGTGACTTCCTCCGTGAGTTTGCTGTTGATCTCTTCTTTTATGAGATTAGGGACTACTGAGAGAGGGTAAGCATGCAGATCTATAACATCGCTTTTATTTTCAGTATAGAGGTGTTTGAAGGTCTCATATGCTGCATTTCTGATTGCTTCTGGTTCCGAAATTGTGGTATTTTGGTCTTGGATTTGGGTCACAGCTTTGAATTGCTTCCTTGCTTCTGCTTGTTTATGGAAGTAAGTTGTACTCCTGTCACCTTCTTGTAGCCAGAGGCTGCGAGATTTCTGCCG
>CBVK0102052155.1:0-12176 GCA_900067695.1 Picea abies
GGTAGCCAGAGGCTGCGAGATTTCTGCCGCCAATAGCTTTCTTCCTCTCTGCAATGTTTGTGCCACTGGGTTTGAAGTTGCTCTTCCACAATAATGTCTTGCTGAGTGATGTCCTTACTTTCCAAAGCGAGCTGATGGATTTCTAGCTGTCTTTAGCTTTCTAGGCGGAGGGTTGTGGGATCAGTTTTGTTTTTTGCCTAAGCTTTTAAGTCAAATTTGAGGCGCTTAAGCTTTTCTTCCCAAACATGATAAGCAGAACCATTGATTTTGGTGGTCCAAACCTTGGTGACTATGCTTCGGAAGTCCTTGTTTTGAAGCCAAGCAGGATTAAAGCGAAATGGGATTGGCCCTTGGCTTAACTCTTTCTTGATTTCTAGCGTGATTGGCTTATGATCGGAGGTACTGTTTGGGAGGATATCTGAGGCGATTGTGAGTCCTAACGTCATGAAAGAACTCTGCACTAAAAATCTGTCCAATCGAGCAACTATGTGGCCTGGGCCTACCCTCTTGTTGGTCCAGGTGTAACGTCCTCTTGAGGGTTTTATGTCCATCAGATCCCAAGTGGATATCAAGTTCTCCACCCACTCTTGGGTTGGGTCCCTCACAATGGATCCACCTCGTTTTTCTTCTGTTGCTAGGGTTACGTTTAGGTCGCCTCCTAAGATTATATTTTCTAGCTCATTTTCAGAAAGATAGTCTTGAATAGATTGCCAGCAAATTCTTTTTTCATCAATGTGCTGAGGAACATAGATATTGAAGAGACTTACAATTTGTCCAGATTCCTTGTGTAGTAGTTGGGTACAGATCCAGTGCATGCGAGGGTCGGAGTGGATAAGGTCTAACTTGGAGGCGTTCCACATGGTGCAGAGCCCTCCTGAAGCGCCCCTGGCATTGTCAGCTACCCCTTTGCTGCTGCTCCATGCATTTTTTAAGACGTTTAATGAGTCTTGTTGACTCATCTTTGTTTCCTGGATAAGTAGGATGTCCGTTCTTGAAGTTTTGATTAAATTCCTGATAGCGTCTTCTTTCTTTTTGCTGCCAAGACCCCTACAGTTCCAGGATGTGAGTTTCATTAATTATTTTGCAAGGGGGGGCGGCCTCCTTGGGAGACCCTTGCCTGCTTCCTTGTTTTCCTGCCATCGAAGACCTGCTCGAGGGTTGGTTGGGCACCATTGAGGATTTCTTTGTTCGTTTCTTTCTCTCTGGCCGCTTTTTTGGTTTTCCTCCCTCCGCCAGGGCGTTTTGGGGTGTCCCATGCTTCACTTGTCCCTTCCGTTTCAGTTCCTGATGAGATCTCTCCTTCTTCAGTGCCTTGATCAGCTTCGATCCTTTGCGGTTGGATTTCTTCTTCCTCAATGCCCTGAGTCCCCCCCCTCTCTTTGCCTCCGGAAGCATATGAGGTTCCTTCAGCTTCTTTGTTTTGAATGCCTCTGCCTTCTTCTCCTTGGCCGGTGGTGATTGAGGGCGCTGTTTCCCCTTCAACTCCCAATTCTTTGAAACTGTTTGTGTTGCGTTGGATTCCCTGGGTGCTTTGGGCTGGCGGTGCCTGCTCTTTTCAGAGACCACTGGATTTTGCTCTTCCTTTTCGGGGTTGCTGCCATCCTTCCTCCCTTTCTTTCTCCTGCGGTGCTTTTGGACAGTTCCTCTGGAAGTGGCCGTAGTCATGGCAGCCTCNNNCATGGCAGCCTCTACATTTAAAAGGTAGTTGTTCATAGTCTACCTTTTGCAAGTGTTGCCATTCCCCCACCTTCAGATTCACGGCTTCCGGCAACCCTACTTCCAGATCGACTTCAACACAGATTCTGGCACAGGAATATTGGTCTTTTGGGTCTGCTTTGTCGATATAGTGACCAAGTCCGTTCCCTATTGCTTGCAACGACGCGGGATTCCAGCAGTGGATTGGGAGGTTTGGGAGCCTTACCCATACTGGGACATCCTTTGGTATTTCCAGAGCTGGATCAAAGTTTGGAGTCCAACGATTCAAGTAGAGCCCTTGAGCTCCCATAAAGTAAGGCCCGTTCCTGAAAATTAGGTCCCGGTCCTCCTGGGAGATGAATTCGAAGATGTAGAAGCCCTTTCCAACGGCATAACAGGTCACACTATTCTTTATTAGCGGCCTCCAGTTTCTTTGTATCCAGTTGTCAGTTGTTCTTGTGGAAGGCCAGAGCCCCATGAATTGGCCTACCAGACCACGCTCTGACAGAGAAATAACTATTTTCATTGGTTGTTCCGGAGGGAGAGTGATTATTGGGATGTCCTCAAGTCGTTTTACAAAGATCGATGGATCTCCGGAGGAGGCCTTCTTCGAGCAGGCTGTGATCAATTGCCATGGACGACCGAACCCTGGTTCAACCTTCCAGCGCTCCAAAACCCTACTCGCGTCTCCTTTTCTCAAAACCTTATTTACTTAAATATCATTATTTAAGTAAATAATTTTATTTTGTTATGAAATATATAAGTGAAAAATGAAAGTGTTGGTATCATGACAATTTTTAAAAATATCTCTTTTTCTTATGAATTTTCAAATAGAAGTGAATCAATCATAAACTATGTAGATTTTTGATAATCACATGAAATTTGATCTTGAGAACTATGTAAACTTAGTACAAGATCATTTACCAATTAAATTAATTGTTAACATTTTTAATGTATTATTTATTTATACAAATGACCTTTAATGTATTTACAGATGCTTCTACAACTTAGTATGTTATAGAGGTTGTCACATGAGTAATGCTTACATCATCATATGTTGGTTTCAAGTTATAACTCTTTTTTACTTGAAATATATATTTTGAGAAACTTGAGGCTTTGTCAACGTTCTCATGATGATCACGAGAATCAATCATCAACTTACAAAGAGAGTCATGTTACATTGTGGGATTTGAAGCTAGGTAGGGAGGATAACAATTTTCCTCACAATCACTTGAGTTGAACCCACATGACTTCCCCAATAAAGGAAAAAAAAATGTAATATTGTCACAGTTCCATGCATCAATATTCTCATTGGTCATAAGTTCCTTGCATGAAATTTCTTATAAGTCGAAGTTCCTGCATAGTTCCTTGGTCAAAGTTCCTAGTTAGGAAACTTCCCTGGAACTATGATTGATAGGAAATTTCACTAACAAAGGAACTTTGAACAAAGGAATAGGAATAGAAGCTAAGTCAGTGTTCTTGTTAGTTAAAGTACTTATCCTTTATAGTTCCCTGGTCAAAGTTCCTAGGAAGTTAGGAAAGATCCCTAGAACTCTAACCAACAAGAACTATGACCGAAAAGAACTTTGATGAAGGAACTATGACTAAAAGTCAAGACAAGAAATATAATGAAGGACACAAGAAGAACTTTGACGAATGAATAACTCTAACCAACATTTGTCGCTCATAGTTATTTCATCACAGTTCTTGTCGATCATAATTTCCTTGTCAAAGTAGTTCCTATTGGTCCTAGTTCATGTTAGTCACAATTTCTCAACCAGAGTTCCTATTGGTAATTTTCCTATATCAGTGAAAGTGGTGCCTTCATAGTTCCTTGGTTAAAGTTCATGTTGGTTAAAGTTCCTATCAAACATAGTTCCTTATGTCAAAGTTCTTTTCAATCAAAGTTCATGTTGGTAATGGTTCCTATCACTAAGAGTTCCTTCATAGACCCATGGTCAAAGTTCCAAGTTAGGAAAATTCCCTATAACTATGACTAGAAGGAACTTTGATTGATGAAGGAACATAAATAAGAATTGAGTCAAAGTCCCCGACATTGAGAGTTCATGTTGGTTAGAGTTCATTGTCCTTCATAGTTCCTTGGTCAAAGTTCTTAAGAGGTCAGGAAAGTTCCTTGCAACCCTAATCGACAAGAAAAATGATCGGCAATAACTTTAATGGAACTATGACTGATAGTCAAGATAAGAACTCTAATCGATGAAGGGCTTTTGAACAAAGGAATAGGAACATGAACTCAATCAGAGTTCCTTTCTCGGTTATATTTTTTGTCAGTACGGTTCCTTCATAGTTCCCTGGTCATGAAAGTTCCTTGGAACTCTAACTAACAAGGAATCTAACCAACATTTGTTGGTTAGAGTTCTTCCATCAAAGTTCCTATGTGAAAATTCATGTCAATCAGAGGTCCTACATCAAAGTTCTTGTCGATCATAGTTCACGTCGGTTAGAGTTATTATTGACCAACATTCCCGCATCAAAATTCATTTGTCAAGAACTACGAGATCATTGAAAAAAGCATAGACCATGCATGTGAAATCAATATCAACTTAGATATTCTGTTCTCTTATAGGCTAAAACATAATTTCATATATGGGTATTTCCTTTTTAGAAAAAGAAAAATTTATTTATCTCTCTAATTGTTTGATTATTGTAGTTTTTTTTAAATATTTCTTCGTCTCTCTCATTTTTTTATTAGAGTAGTTTTGTGATGTTGACTAAAATCATGTGAGTCTCTCGGACATTGTGAACTATCGTGTTGGCCATGTTTCTCTATCATCTATGGTCTATTATACTCTTTATACATACCTTATTTTCTATGTTGTCCTTATGGTTTTAATTTAAAATTTATCTATGAAATATCCCATAACTTATTAATGAATTATTGCCTCCACTTAACCATTGTACTGTGTATGAACTAGTACACATTTGGTTTGGTATTGCAAATTTATGCTTTTGAGAAGTATGATGCACTTGTTAAGAGAAACTCATGCTTATATTAATGAGATGGAGGATTTGTACTAATATGCTTGAAGAAACTCATGCTTGTATTAATGAGATGGAGGATTCCTATTAATGAATACCATATTAATGCACACCACTTGACAATTTATGTGACCAAGTTCACCATTTCAAATGAAGTATTCTATTCGATCAAAGGCACCATCCGGAGGGAACTGTTAGGTAAGACATCTTGAACACACACACACACACACACACACACACACACACACACACACACACACAACAATTTCCAAGTACTAATATGATAAAATACCTCAATAGACAATAGACAACATATATATATGGTGGTTGGAGTAAAAACTGCAGCAAGATGACGATTTATAATAGCCAATAGTATTTTGTAACATCCACAAGAAATTCAACTCAGAATTATAAGAGAATATAATGAAAACTTAACATTTATCAAGTAGATCATTTAACACTTATCCCAAGAAATTTATGAGTATGTTAGCTAGTAATTAGAGTGAATTATGCAGAAAATTAAAACAATTAGGATGGTTATAGAAAACATTTGCAACAAAAACAAGATAATTAGTAAATTAAGCTAAGCTAGGGTTACAAAAGGTTAGTAAAATCCTTAGAGAGTAACGTTTGAGGGTTGGTTTGATCAAATCTGTCACAAGAGAGAGAGAAAGTAAACTAGTGCCTTTTGGGGCTATGGAGTCATTTAAAACAACAATATAACTTGGAGAAATAATGATAATAATTTCTTAAGGATGATGAAATGAAGTTTGAGGTGCTAGTACCATAGGTCCTCAAGCTTCAAATCTCAAAAGATGATTTTTTCTAGAGAACAAGCTCTTTTGGGCTCTAGCAAATTCTTCTTCTTCCTTAGACTCTTGAAATTTAACAGCAACAAGCTTCTAGAACCCACTCCTAAAGTGCTATCACTTTAAGGATTTAGGATTTTTCCCTAGATGAGGTTTCTTAGAAAATAAATAGATGTAATATTCTATAGAGAGGAAGAAACACCTTATGTTCCTCTCCTAGGGTTTACAAAAGAAAGATAACTTCAATATGAACAAGTAAAATATACCATAACTATTCAACACATGAAATAAATTGCAGATTTTACTTCACCAAGATAAAATCAAGCACAAACCCTAGTTGCAAGATTTTTCACCAAGAAATGAGCCAAGAAACATCCACAAGTAATCCTCCAAACATGGTGCATAAGTAAAAGAGACGAAGTATGCCAAAGAGGGCATAAATTTCATTCCTAATCCTCTTGTGTGAGGAATAGATGTGACAATAAATGGAAATAGCAAGGCCTCTATTTATATGAGTCCTTGCAACCATATTTGTCCACTTTAAAAGTAAACCTTAAAATAATAAGAGGGACAACCTCATAAAAGTTTCCCTTTTAATCACATAAAATTAATTTTACATAAAATAAACCTAAAAAATGTGTGACATCATCCCTTATAAGGTGACGTTATGCTCTATAAAGGTGACATTGAGGTAGAAGTATGCAATTTTAGGCCTCTAAAGGCCATCCATCATGCCACATGTGCCAAAAATTCACCTTCTAACCCTCCTCCATCAAAACCTAGTCTCTTCCGTGATGTTATGATCTAGGTGGTTGATGTCCAAGCCTCCAAAGGTTAACATCTAGGTGGAAAGATGTGGGATCTTGTCTCCTAGCCCTACCAGAGTGCCTCCAAAGGACATGACCTCCTTCTTCAATTTCCAAATGGTGATCACAAGCCTGCCCCAGACGTGGGGCTTTTGCATCCAACCTTGGGCTTCAAAGCCCTCATGAAGGTATGAATGAATCCATCTCCTTGTCAATACTTATCCAATGGGAAAGATCCTATAGATAAAAATATATTCACCCTCCAAAGGTCCATAGGTCACAAGAATCATGCTAAGTAATCCACATCTAATAATGGAACCACCCAAACATGTGATTCAAACCTCCTTTCTCAAACTAAACAAATTCTCGAAGACCTTATACAATTTTTCAAATTTAGGTGTAGGAGGGTTTCCAAGGCATCCTATTGGGTCAGTCAATCCCCAAGTCAAAGGTGTTTACCAAGGGAAACCTAACTAAGTCATGTGTGAGTATGAGGTGGAGTGGGGTAAGACTTCAGGGTATGGGGTTTCATGATATATAAGGGCTTGTATTGTCTCATTTATGGGTGCCTTTTTTTAGGGCTAGCCACATCCTTTTCTTGTTTTTGTGTTTTTAAAGGATATTTTTCCAAGTCCTTTATTTTCCATTTATTTCACATGTGTTTCCAAGTTGAAGATAATAAGGGGAATTAAAAGGGAATGCATATCCCACATACGCTCTAGGTTGTTTTTCATGCTTTTGCAAGTTGAATAAAATAAGGGGAACTAAAAGGAAATGCATAGCTCACATATGATCTACCTTCATTTGCATGATTGATTAGTTAGTTATTTATTTTATGGGTTCCTCATTTTTTGAGAATTATTTCATTGTACTGGGGATCCCAGGGTGAGATTTTAATGCATGATGTTTTTACTAGGGAACCTTGAAGCCTAATGACCCCTTCTTCCCATGAAATAAGGTACATGCCCTTCTTGGGTCAATAAGCCCAAAATCTCAAAAACCCAAAATACGAGGAGATGAAATGGAAGAAGTATGGAAAATGATAAGTATGATTGGGAATGGTATGACGAATCTTCAAGGAACACCCTAGTAGCACCCCATTATTGAGGGTGACCAATAAAATAGGATGTGATGACACCCACCAAGGTTAAATAAGGAAAAAGGTATAATTTCCAAGCAAACTTTTTGTAATCAAGAAAGGATTATTTGCAACATATTCAAATGCTTCAATTATTAAAGTGACACTTACCATGAACCCAAACTTTTTACCTCATGAAGAAAGACATGTTATTCTCTAGGGCTAGGCCATTGTGATGGATTTTTTTATGTTGTTGGTGATTGATAATGGTGCAATTCAATATAGGAGGGGCCCTTTGGAGCTCTTTTAGTCAATATGGCTCTCAACACTCTGTGTCTTCTACTTGTGGGCATTGAGACATGATCTCCTTATTTACCCCTAGGCTGGGGGGGTAACATCAGGCTCCTTCTTGGGGAAATGTTCTCGTTATAGAGAATATGAGAAACTCAACATCTCTGGTATGAACTACGCCTACACACTCAAGAAAAATTGTTAGAGCATCGAGGGTGGTGTTATCACCCCCTTATTCTTATGAAAAATTGTTAACTATCAAAATTTCAAAGTAAATGTTGAAAATAAAATTTCCCTATATCTTTATTCTAACATATCAATATGATCATGTAAAGCATATGAATATGACCTAACAATGATGCAAGATACAAGAAGAGAACATATATGCAAATTCAAGCAATATGCAGTTTGTACTATCATGATATGCAATATGAAACATATATAAAATATAATGCAAGATGAAAACACCTACCCTAACCTACATATGTTAGATTAAGAAGTCACATTATTTCCCCACAATGGGGTTTGAGGAGATGCCCACTAATTGGAAATGGACTCCTCCTTCTCTGAATTGTGTTCAGGTAGTAAGTGTCATTTATGGACTTCTTTCTAACCTTAAATGAACCCATCTAAAACTTCTCAAAATACTTATGGGTATTGGGTTGACCCATTTTTGCATCCCACTCCAAAACAAATCTCCTTGTTTGTAATCCCCTCCTTTGGAATCCATTTCTTCTTGTATCATTCCAATGTACTGTCTTGAGGGAGGGGCATGTGATTATGTGGTAAGGATATCACCTTGGCTTGGTATAACCAACAAATATTTGTAATATTTCTTTAATACTTTGATGGATTCAACTTTATTGTCCTTATACCTCTCTAGCAATTGCTGGTACTCTTACTTCTTTGGCCATTTTATGGAATCAAAATCTTCTTCCTTGGTAAAAGGTAAGTCATCTGGAGAAAAATGTGGAAGAGATTCCTTGGTTGGCTCAGTCATTTCTTCAGTCTCTTAATCAATAGAAATTTATTCAACATGATCCTTAGCCATGGTCATATTGGGTAAGAAATAATAAGTATCATCATCCATAGGTATGTTGACACTACTCAAGTCCTTCTGTAATGTGCCACCCAATGTTGCAACGAACTTCCTAGACAAGAGCATGCCCCATACATTAGGCCCATCCACCACCACAATGTCCATTAGGATAACTATATCGGGGTATCGGGTAAGGAGGGCCATCACATTATCCATTAAAACATAAGTGGGAATAGCCTTGGATTCAAATCTGTATAAATTTCTATAAGGTATTGTGGTCTTCAATCCCAATTGTTTCATTTCCTTTAGTGACATCATATTTGCACTTGCCCCTGATTCAAGGATACAATTATGCAAACATTTGTTATTTACCTAAAGTTCCATAAAAAATGGTGAATGATCATCATATTGGACCCTGAAATGATCTTCTTGCAACATTATGGGAGGGTCCACTGGCTCGCTCTCTACCTTGAAGAATCTCTCAAACATGTTCTTCATTGAAGGGATCTTAATGATTTCTTTCAAAGGTATTGTTACATTGATATTTGCTAAGACACTTTCCAAGTCAAAATCCAAGTTGATATTGTTAGTCTTGGGAAAATTCAGATTGGGAAGAAGTATACTTACTAGTGGAGGTGGAATTTTTTGTTGAGGAAGCTTGGGGTCGGTGGGAGGAGCTTGAAGAGATTTCTTTTTCCTTGTATATGCTTGAAACTCTTGCCTCTTCATCTTCTCTCTTGATTCCTAATATAATTTTTTTATGACTTCCATCCTAGACCTTTTGGATGCTTCTTTTATTCCTCCTTCATGTTGTTCGAGTGTGATATTGAGGCATAATTGTGGTTCTTCAGTGAATACATGATTCATAATTTTCACTTGATTAGGGTCTCCATTGCTCATTGAGCACTTATTCTCCCAATGTGTATCCATACACTGAAAACACCAAGGAGTTTCATCCACAAGATTTGAGGGAGAGAGAGTATTAGGCACCTTCTACTCATTTCAAGGCTTATATACTTGACTAGGAATTTGAGGTTGTCCCTTGAAAGGAGGTCTAGGGGATTTATATTGTGCCCTCTCCAAATTGGTAATTATATTTGTTATCACTCTGTAAGTTTCCCAAGGTTGAGGAGGAAATCAGTAAGGGTAACCACAAAACCACTTCAAGTCAAGGATCTATCCCTCTAAGACTCAGAGAGGGATATCTCTATCAGATTTATATTTGTTTGAGTATGTATATTAGGCTAGATATTAAAAATAGAATTTGTTTTAATTTTGAATGATTGGCTGAAGGAATGATTTAAGTCTCCATTGGGTTATGGGGTCTGTGTTTCAATATAAAGATCGATGTCAGATCTAAAATAATTTTTCTCCACAAGGAAAGGTAGTAAAAATGTTGGATTGAATCAATTAAAATGATAATGGATAAGAGTGAAAAGGAAAGAGGTTTACTAATCAGAGGAGTAATTAAGACTTCCTAGTATTAGCTTCAGATGGGAAACATAAATATTATCAAAAGATCAGATACATAGTATTATAAAAATAAATTATGTTCTATTTACTCTCTTTTAATAACAATAACTGAAGAAACATATGGAATGATAACAGGAAGAAACACTTAAAAAAAAATATAACGCCACCAACACTTTGACACAAGAATCCTGTGAATAGTTTTTCTATTTATGATCGATCTTTTAAAGATTACATAATATCTCTTGGGATACAAAGGTCTCCAATCAACCATTTTGCATTAAAATTACATGAATATATAGGAAATATCACCCCTAAATATTAGGAGGTCTAATTCGACCACCTCATCCAAAAATAGAAACAAATCACTGAAAAATCTTGAACTGTCCGCCATGAAAGACTGGTTGAACTACTGAAAATGGAGTCAACTCAGACATTTGTTTCTCCTTAACGGTGACACATGTGTATAAAATAAAATAGGTTATTGTATATGAGAATGTGCTGGACAAAAATTGTTGGCAAATGTTTAACAGGTAGCGTATGCTTTTCATTGATGGAAAATACAACAACGATGATGGCTTGAGTACAGGAAGAATGTAACAAACGGGCACCAGAAGTAGTTTGAGAAGAACAGACGACATCATAAGTAGTTTGGGAAGACACTACAGAGCAAGCTCGATAAGATCAGAAGAGATAGTGCAGAGGATGGTTGGCATGCTTTATAGGAAGTATGCGCTTATCATTGATGGCAGGATTAGAGTGTGCATTGATGGAAAAACAGGAACAAAGTAATCTTGGAGGAGAAGCATCAGTGATCATTGGATCCCATCCCGAATTCCCGATGACCATCAGATCTCAATGTAGACAAGAGGAGTGCACAGATATGGAGGATAGATCTCGAGCATTAGATCCGAGCGCAGGGTCCGACCACCGTTGGATCAAGGAGAACCTGTACACCTTTTAAAGTATAACAAGGAGAAGTGGGCGTAATCACGATGTAATCTGAGCTGTCAGATCAAGATTTGATTTGGACCGTTGATTTCAGTCTGTGTCGGAGTTTCAGGGATCACAACATGGAGAGGCAAGTAAACAATGCAACAAGAATGTCAATTTTGCGATATGCAAAATTGCGATTCAATCACAACCGTTGAATCAAGCTCAGATCTGGACCGTTGATATAACTCCATATTGGATTTTTGGAGATCGCAACATGGAGAGGGAAAAGAAACAATGCAACAAGAATTGTGAAATCGCGATTTAATCGCAGCCATTGAATCAAGGTCTGATCTGGACCGTTGATCTCAGTACATTTTGGAGTTTCATGGATTGAGAGTTGAAGAGGTCAAAGAATAATAACCACGGGAATCCCGAAATTGCAATATGCAATATTGTGATTTAATCGCAGCCGTCAGATCAAGATGTGATCTTGACCATCGACCCAACTCACGTCAGCATACCATGTCAGCTAGGAACACGTGGCACAACCAGGTAATGACACGTGTCAGAATGATTCAACATTTCAGGCACTCCGGAATCCAATCCCGACCGTAGATCTGGGAGAAAAGATTTTGGTCGTCCATATTTTCTCACTACATATCCAAAAGGTGCATTTGCGCCCCAAACTTAGGAAAGCATAAGCACTTGGTCATGGCCATGGTCATATAGAGGAAGGAGCTAGTCCAGATAAGCTCCATTTTGGGGTTTCAGAGATCGCAATTTGGAGAGTCGAGATGCCTCATCTCCAGATTCACGAAATGCAGATTTGCAAAAAGCACTTTAAGCATAAGCACTTGGTAACATCGTTGGAAGATGGAGGTAGAAGCTAGAGGTGCTAAGCTTGGCCACAGAAATGAAGAAATGAATGCAATATCTCATGAAGCCAATCCAATGGTGCAGGTGAATGTGAAAAAATATCAGAGGGCTACTGTAGCATGATACAGTGTAACTGCCAGAAACCACTGATGGTTTCTGCCAGAGGACTCGAAGAC
>CBVK0102052157.1:0-13643 GCA_900067695.1 Picea abies
GGGGATTGATCCAATGAATAATATATCAAATAATAATAAGAATACACTTTGCAGTTACATTATTTTAACAAAGATCCCAAGTCTTTTTCATGGCAACCCAATTCATTCATAAGCTCTAAGGGGTCTTCAATCTGATATCTTCTCATTTGTTCATCGTGAAAAATCACAAAGGCATTCTCACAAGTGGGAATAGTAGCATAATATAGGTCCATTTGGATGCTACCTCCAAGGTTAGCAACTCATTTACGATATAAAACTATTCCCCATGCATCGTGAACATCGATGACAACCACATCCATCAATAATGAAATGTCTTGATAAACTTCTAAACTCACACGTAGATCCTTGATCAAACCATGAAGTTTTACTTCTCTAGAATACATCGCACATATGTTTATGTATGGTCTTGTGGTTTTCAATCCCAACCGGCTCATCACTGTAAGGGACATCACATTAGTTGAGGCTCTAGACACGAACATACAGGTGTGCAACAATAAGTCACCCACTACCAAAGATACGAAAAAGGGTTGGTGACTTGAGTTCTTTCATCCTTCTTGACTCGTGGTTTGAAGAATGATAGGGGCATCTTCGTTGTTAGCTACAACTTGGATTAATTGAATCATCACCTAGAAACCCAGAACTTCTTTAATCTAATCTCTTACAAAAGGAATAGTTTCCAACTCAACAATGGAAATAGGCACCTTCGCATTACCCATCCAACTGGTTATAACCAACTCTAAATTAAAAGGATTACTCATTGAAGAATCACTTTGAGGTATATCAACACTTGGTCCTACTAATTTTCTTGGGAACTTACAAAGGACCTTGTTGATCTCCTTGAGGAGGGTTACCTCTTCTTCTTTGATAGGTCACACCCTTAAACCTATTAGCATACATTCTTTTGATTTCCTCTTGGGAAGGCTTCTCATCAAACATCTCAATTGCCCTCTATGATTTTATGGACTTGTTCTTAACTTGTCGCATATTCTCTTGGGATAAGTGGAACTTTTTTCTTCCATCAAACACATTGCTACAAGAGTCCAAATATCCCTCATCACCTTGAGGATTCGTCTTTGTTGACTCAATATATCATGCACAAGTCTTTTCATCATGGAAACTATTACAAGCCCAGCAATAGTAAGGAACCTCATGATCAAGCATATTGATTGGATCCAATGTTGGGGGAGGTCTTTGATTGGGAGGAGGGCCTCGATGCCCATTTCTAGAAGGAAACTTTATTTGTTGTTGATTTCTCTCAACCTAAATTAGTCTATTTTGCAACGCATTCGTTGTTTGTGTGAATTTCATCTCTAACCTTTTCATTCCCTCCATGATGGCGATAAAAAGGAAAGGATTGGGCTCGACAATATGAACAAGGTTGAGTTTAGGATCGGCTCTAGCTCTAGTAGGGATTAGGATATCCATCTTCTCTAATAGAAATCGATTATCACCCAAACTCTTGGTCTTTTTTCTAGCATCCATTAGATCAGTAGGTTTGGCTTCATTTAGAAAGGAACTAAATTGGCCTTGGAAAGAGTTCAAGTAATACAAGATGGTTTCTAGGGTAGGATGATGGGTCTAAGGGATATCTTGGACAATTTTATCAAATCTAAGATTAAATTCATCCACGGACTCATTTTCATTTCTTTTCATATTAGCTAAAACATTTAAAAGAAACCTACTATATTTTCTTTCCAACCATCTATCAAAGAAAACATTTCTAAAAGCATCAAGAGAATTGATACTATTGTCAAGCAATCCAAGAAACCAAGTTCTAGCATATTTTTACAATGATAGAGAAAAGCATTTTAAAAGTACATCAAGATGATCAATACCAAGAGTTCTAACACAATCCATAAACGCATCACAATGTTCTTTAACACAAATAGCATTATCACCCTAAAACAAAAACATTTTTCTAATGAAGCAGACAACTCATGGGGTTGACCTGCAATGTTAAAAAATTAAAATGGTTTATAACAATCAGTCAACTAAAGAGTAGACATTTGATTTAGATTTAGGAAACTTGAATTATCAACAAATAATATTATTATATCTTGCACAGATTCAAGTCCTAATTGATTATTTAATTATTTTGGTTTATGCCTATATCTTCTTCTTTTATAATAAATCTTAGGTTTGGGCACTAGATCAACAATACCCTAGGAATTAGTTCTTGTAGAGTATCTCTTTGTTACTTTTTCTTTAGGTGGAATCGACATATGACACAATTTAGATTAGAATTCACAACAATCTCATCAAGATACACATCCAAAAATAACCCCATCAAACGTCGGGAGATGGAATTTATTCTCAACAACGATGCCAAAAATGTTACCACCTGAACTAGTACCCTTGTGAAAATTCCCAACACGTGTGCTAACTTGGAGCAACAAAATGGAAAATACACCACTGTCACCTCGATGTTATTTCCCCTTTACTTTAGACCAATTCCTAGAAGCCAAATGGGGTATCTCTATTCATGAAAGGTAAATTGATTTAAGTGAATTATGATCATGTAAGCTTACAATTTACTTTAATGAAGCCAACATATATGTAACAAGACCATGCACAAGGATTCAAATAAGTGATTAAATGTTTTAAAAATAAATTTTAAGAAACAATAGCATAAACCACAAGTATATCCACTTGAAAAAGAGGGTTAGGAGCTAGTGGATGTGTGTGCCAAATCTAATATGTAATACAAACAATGAAAACAACTTTATGTTTGCAATTAAATGAGTATCACTCAACAAATGAAACTTCAAAGAGGTAAAAAACACTTTTAAGCTACTTTTAAAAAAATAGAGTGGAACCAATTAGCATAAACCAATGTTGGAATGTATGTTATGATTACCAATTGATTAAATGTTAAGAAATGACAAGACTAGGGTTGTCCTTCAACTTCTAAATCTATTGTATGATAAAATAATGCAGAAATTTCAGTTTTAGAGCATAAAAATACCATCCAAGAGAGAGATTATGCACTAGAAAGAAAATGTTTTATATGTTTCCACTTGGGCAATATATATTATATGCAACAATAGTGTAACAAGTGTTAAAAACAAGTTTTAAGGACATATAACCATTAACTAGGCAAGGACTTGATAAAAAGATGGTGAATCCCCCTTAGTGTTTCCAATGTTAGCACTAGAATTCACCAATAAGATCTCCAAGTAAAAGATAAGCAATTAAAAGTACCTTAGAGATCAATTTCACCACTAGATCTATATGATAAACTTGTAGAAATGAAATAGAGGCTAGGTATAAGTAAGAATACACCTTTAAGCACCAAACCCTAGCCTTAAGGTTTCACCAAATCTGGTTTTTATTACTGCAATTTAATTTCTAGATTTGAGAAATTCCTTAAATCAACCCACAAAATGTTAAATAACACCTTCAAGCACAAATTTATAGGTCCATTTTTCCTCATTAGGGTTAGAGATCAACAAATAAGTACAAACATTTAATTAAACTAGTCTACGAAATGAAATAAATTGTTTGCTTTTACACTAGACTATGAAAGAAATCTAAATAAATATTTTTATTTGAATTTTCATCGTTAGATTTCCTTCTAAACAAATAAAATAATAATAATTTAGAATTTTAGGGTTATTGGTTGGTTGTTGGGAGAAAACAAGGGTCTTTCTCCAATTAAGGTTTATGGGATCAAGAAGTATGTCCCTCTAATATTTGGTCACTTATATCTTAAGGTTAAGATAAGAGATTAAAACCTAAGGGTAGAGTAATATCTCACCTAATCAAGATAAGGTATGGGGACCAAAGCCCTACAAGAAGGGATTCCATAAGGGAAAAACATTCACCCACAAGATCAGGCTTGAATAAAATACTCGAAACCCTTGGCAAGGAACCAAAGGAAAGACAAGGAAAGAGATTGATCACTTACCAAACCAACAAAGGAAGATGGAAGAGATAAAAACCCTAGACATCTTCCGTCCAAGTGGTTAAATAACCCTTCAAATCGATCAATCTTGTTAGCTAGTAGAATCTTGAATTGTCATAACAAATCTTTAATGAACCAAAAAAATAACCAAGAATGAGAAAGCTCCAAGGATTGACACCAAAACCTCCAATAGGTAGATCTTCAACAAACTGTTTTCTCAAATGATATCCAACAACAACAACAATTTGAAATGAGAAAAGAGCCTTTATCTATAGATGAGGCTTCTACATCCTTCTCATTCTTTATTATTTTTTATCTCCTAAAATATAGCCTAAGAGAATCACAAAAACTGACTTGTCATCCACATAATGAAGGAGACTAAGTCAAATACAAGTAAAACATACCACATGTACATAAAAACCCTCATGAGAAGGGTACGTCCCACAAAGAAGAAGGGAAACTTGGTGAAGAAGCTCAACGTTCCATTGAAAAAGTGTAGTGGAAACCTCAAAACATGGTGTAGTATCCTCACATGCCAAGAAAAGTCGAACGTCTAGACTCCAAAAGTGGAACAACTTGATGGAAAGGGTAATAAATGCCCCAAGAAGTGGGAAACTCCTCAAATCAAGCCCAATAATCCTCAAAAGGTGTCCCATGGTATGACCATGTCCAAAACTCAAGCAAAGAACCTCCACCAAGCATAGAAAGTGCACCTCCAAGTCAAATCAAGTCATAATATCACTCAACCACTATTATAAAGTCCACATGTGTGGGTCAGCTCTCTAATTAAGTAAGGAATCACTCAAAAGATGATAAAGTAGAAGGGCCTTCCACGATCTTTAACGTCGCATGTGTAGAGGTGACCAATGCAAGTGAAAATAGCCCACTTGTGCCTTAGAGGATGTGACTAGTGCCTTAGGATATGTTTACCACCTCAAGAACTATGAAATACCTTGGGAAGCATGAAACTGAAGGAGTATCTGCAGAATCATATCCAAGAGTAGATGGCCAAAGTGTGACAAATATATAAGATGTGGCCCATGCTTAGGCATAAGATACATGTGTTTTAAATAGGTATGATAACCTTTACAACATAAGCAACAATTTTGCATTACATACAAAGAAGTGAGAGAGACTAGAAGCTATGCCAGATCATATGTCCTAGTAGATCCATCCCAAGACGCTCGCATGCCTACCCAAATCATAAATGACCAACATGATGGAAAGTTACTGCCACCAAGGGTAGTGAACTAGAGCCATAGGAGCCAATGCATATCTTGAAATCAGGACTAAAAAGATGGGCCATGATCGACCCCAAGTTGTCTAGAGACACCACCTAGGCCCTTCATTGATATATAGACATCTAAGCATAGCCTAATACAATACATGAGTACAAATATAACCACACTTTTGGATCATCATGATATAATGATGTACATAATTTGCTCATATGATGGATCACATCTGGAAAAAAAGTATAGGGCGCATTGAAGTGAATTTGAGGTGTAACAATGAGAAAAGGAACTTGAGAATAGTTCAAAGAATCCCAAGGCCTATATCCAACAAAAAGATTCCATCCTTGCAGTTGAAAAGAAGCTTCTAAAAAGGGTGTCAGATATATGCAAAAATAAAAGGGGGGATGGGGGAGAATGTAATACCCCGGTTTGATCCCCAAGTTGTAATATGTTCATGTACATATGGTTTATAGGTGGTGAGCCAACATGTTTTTGGGTCAGAGTTTCTATCATGTTTTTGGGCCAAAAGGCTTATGTTGAGCAAAGGCCAAAGTGCATATAATGTAATCTATACATACAATCGAATTAACAAAATGCATCACTATTGTAGACCAAGTCACACAAAAGAGGATGGGGGGCTAGGACTCCATGAGAGGGAAAGGGGGCTAAGGGCTTAATAAAAGGGGCTAAGCCAAAGAAATAATATAATATGCTTACGTTTTAAGTCATAACTTTATGAGTTTTATCCTAAGTTCCAAAATAAGGTAAATGAGTTCCTAAGTGAGGGGAATGTGGTCCTTGAGCGCCACTCGTCAAGAGAGAAACATGCATATTTAAAGTTATGGACTAGTGGAAAAGCCATCATTCTGATCATTGGTATTTGTCGTTCTTTATCTAGTATGTTAGGTGTGAGATTAGGAAAGCTAGAGATCCACTATTACCTTGTGAATCTTATGAATCCTAGGTGGATTTGGGTGGACAATTCTTCTTGGGTTGCCTTGGGGAAGGTTGGAGCCCTTGAGGGAGAATGGTGTGGGTAGGATTGTCCAGTGTGCGAGGCCTGAAGGGTGTCTGAAGACTCCATTATTGTAATAGGAATTATTGGAGCCACAGCTCTAAGACTTCATATCCAACTTGTGCTAGAACCCTGGAAAGGAAGTGGGACAACCTGAGAGACTACAGTGCAGAGAAGGAGGTACACTTCCTAGGGTTGTGTAGGCTGAGGGGAATGAGATCTTGTTGGTTGGAATTGTTGCAGGAGTTAGGTACCTTGGCCTAGACACTTTCTATACTAATTGTAAGCCTAATTGGCTTAGATACCCTTTTCCTTGGTGGAGTCATAGCCCCATCTCAGGGGTGACCTGTTGCTAAGAGAGCTAGAGTAGCCAGGTCTATGGTTGGGTGGGAAGTATGAGGTCTACAGTCAATAACATGATCGTATCATATGCAGGGCATAATATGTATATGTGTGTGTGTGGTATCAGAGTTATGGTTTAAGATGAAATTTGAGAAAAATTCCAAATACCCTACCATCCCAAAGTGTGCAAGGGTGGTGAGGTACATTACAGTGGTTATCTAATCCAATATTCATGACATGTTCTATACATAAAGTGATCTAATGATTCATCTTCTTCTCGTTATATTGATATGTAGTTTAACACTCAATTGGTTCATGATCTCTATTTAAAGATCATGGAGAGTCATTTGATGATGGTCAATCGTGAGAAATCATGTAAAATATTTTCCTTTTGAATTAATACATTGCCTCAAGTCGTTATGTTCACTAGGGTTGTGGATTGTTTCCCTCTTTGAGGGTTTTAACCACATAATACACAGGTGTACTAATCTTTGATCTATTTTTATGAGTGGTTGTTTAAGATGTTCGACCTGTGTGGAAATACCATGTTTATTGAACATTGGAGATCTTCTGACAACCTGGTGACATTCTACATGTTGGCCACATGGAGAAAGTTGTTTGCTTGGAGAACACTCTACCTTAGAGGAGTGTTTGGAATTTATCCCTAGATAGAATGGGGTAGCTTGGATGCTTGCATGGAGGCTTGGAGCTAACTTGGGGATGCCTGGGTTGTGATATTGTCCATGCAGGGGGAGGATCCAACAGAGCACATGGCTTAGATGGATCATTGGAGGCTTGGAGGAGGAGCATTAGACACATCTCGTGGAGCACCCTTGCTTTGGAGCCTTGCTTGTGTACGACAGCACCTTGGAAATTGATATGTGTACCATTTGAGTGTGGTGCTCCACGTGTGTGACCCTACTTGTGGCTTTGTAGGTTGTTTGTAAATGTTTAAGCCCACATGTATTGTTGGCCTCCCTTGCCTGTCTGATAATGTAAGAGTGGAAGACCAGGGGATTAAAGATTCAAACCTTAAATCCTAAGATGGATGTGTAGACTAGAACTAGAAGTTGTCTTTCCATGTACTTGTTTGATGCAACATGGCTAGAGTTTGCAAACTCTAAACAATTGTGCTAGTGTGGAGAGCTTATGTGATAGAAACTTCTTGTTGTAGCCAAGTAGTAAGGAGGACTTGGCAGTGTTGATGTTTGTTTATTAGAGATCTTTGGTTGTGGCTAGGGCTTTCATTATTTCCCCTCCCTAAAGTTTTTGGAGAGCTTAAAGAATATTCAAGCTTTGTGATAAAGTTGTGGTATGTAAATGTACTTTCTATATATATATATATATATATAATTTAATTGTGATTGTATATTTAATTTGCATCTATCATTGTCTTCATAACTTGGTAATTTCCAACACTGGTATGTTTCAGTTTCCAATTGTCCATGTTATTGTAGATTTAATTTCCATCTATCATTGTCATCATAACCTGGTAATTTCCAACAATGGTATGTTTCATTGATTTGACATAAGGTTGGAATTGTTAAGTGATTTAACATTAATCTTGAAGAAGATAGAGCAAATTTACTATTGTAATTACAGATGTCATAAAGTGAATTTCATATATGTTTTATGCATGATAAAATTGCCCTAGAGGACTTAAACTTATTGGCACACTTTGATATCTTTTCTCCTAAAATTGCCTAGTGGTTTGGGGTTGATAAGAGGTAAAATATTGTCTAATGTCATTGTTGTTTTATTTATCATTTCATAACAACCCTAAGGCTGAAAATTCACAACATTAAGATCTGAGAAACCTCTAGTTAAAATACGAAATTTCTAAATTGTCCAAGAGAAAAATATCTTTGTGACTTGCCTGTAGCGAAAATTCCATTCACACTAATTATTTCTACAAACATAATCTTTGGGGATTAGTGCCAAAATTTGTAGCCTCGAGATTCATGCATCATGGCCTCAAGATCCACATGTCTATTAACACATTTGTCAACAATCCTTTCCTCAAAAATTGCACCCATATTTTGTTGTTTAGAATATATTGCTTGGGACACATGTCCATCTTTTATTGTGTCCAAAATCTACCTTTGGGATGTGTGCCCAGAATTTACCTTGGGATATATGCCCAAATTTTGTTGTATCTAAAGTCTACATCAAGTTACATGCCCAAAATTTGTTGTGGAAATTGTTTATGTCCTCAAAATTTGTGCTTCCACCCATCAAATTTTGTGCCAAACTCGTCTCGAATTTTGTGTTACATCCATCTTGAAAGTTGTGCTTGCACTTCAAATTATCTTGAAAATTTGTTCCTTCAATTTTATGCGTGCAAGCATTCGTCTTTGTTAGACAATTTCTCCTTTGTCAAACATTTGTGTTAACGTGTGCCAATCTTTCTGGCCTCATTCTATGATATGCATTCTCACAACCTTTTAGTCTATCAATACTTCGTTGTGTCTCTTCGATAGCCTTCTCCTTAACTTCACATAGCTCTAATACCATATCAAAAATTTTAAGAAAAATGAAAAAAAAATAGAGAGAACCACTCAAATCAATATGCATTTAAATCAATATGCATGGGTTGCTAAAGACATTAAATTTAGCCTAAAATTGTGCTCATTTTCGGTTACAGATTTGCTATAGAATGATGATTTTAGAGTTCTTATGGTAATCCCATATTTTCACATAAAAGGGCTTAACCAAAAGGGTTGTTAAAAACATTAAATTTAGCCTACAATTGTGCTCATTTTCAGTTACAGATTTGCTCTAGAATGATGATTTTCGAGTTTTTAGGATAATCCCATATTTTTACATAAAGAGGCTTCACCAAAAGGATTGCTAAAGACATTAAATTTAACCTAAAATTGTGCTCAAAATAGATACTTGTTCAGATTCATTCCGGAAATGGATCACAAACAAATATAGGACCTATATTTCCAACATAACTTTGATCCAGATATGGATGGCGAATTACTAAAGGTCTGCCACTCTAGATAGTGCAAGAGGAAAAATCATACATAAAACTTGATTGGCCCATTGCAATAGTCATCTATAAACCGGAATACCAATTTAAATTAACAATAGAACAAACAGGTAATATTCTCAAACAATGTAAAGAGCTACCTCCACAATCCATACCACTTATTTTTCTCCATCAAATCCACCTTTAGTAGAACCTTTGCTAGAAATCACTGAATTATAAAGAAACATGCATGGCTAAATGAAAACTGTGCCTCAAAAACCATTCTAGGTTGTTCATTTGTGACCCTCTAATAACAAATAATAAGCAAAAATTTATATAACGTTGTAAGAAACAAAGTCCTATCTTGTATTAAAATGACGATGAAGCATCAAAGCGCACCTTTCTAAAGCATGTCTTTGAGATACGTGTGGTAACTTCAAACTAATTTGGAAATTATCATCAAATAAAAACATTGGTTCCATGAGAAAATTGAAGGGGAGAAAGCCATGACCTTGTCTTTTGATCAAGCCAACAGAACCTTGGCCTAAGAAAGCCTATATGATCTTCCCCATCAGGTGGTCCACTAAGGTAGTTGGAACCTTGGCCTAAGAAAGCCGGTATGATCTTCCCCAGCCAGTGGTCCACTAAGACAGTTGGGGAATATAATAGAACTTAATAAACATAATAGAACTTGATAACAAATATGGAAAAATGAAGCCCATAAGCAGCATACAGTTTAGAACGACACTCTTTTACAAGTCCATTATGATGATCTTTTAAGCTTCGAGGGTTAGTTCAAGTGATCTCTCCCCTGAGTTAGAGAACTCACAGGTTCGACTCTCTTGATCCCCTCGGAGCGGGCAAAGTGCTTGAAACTTATGCAATGACGATTTAACCTAGGGGTTTCCCATGCTTGGTTATAAAGAAAAAAAAAGTCCATTATGATTATCTCACTCCAAGCATGGGGTGAGCCTCCTCTAAGCACCAAGTAACCTTTGCTTGTTCCATTGATGATGAGCACAATGGAACACTTGTGAATGTTACACAACCACCTTTGAAGCAGAAACAAAACCTATGACAGACATAGATTCACGGCATTTGCAATCAAGAGAAGTTTAAATGATAATGAAAGGAACGGAAATGTCTTTCTACCTTGACGCTATGTTGTACTTGTGTTTTAATTTGTGGAAATGTTTATATACATATATATGTGTGTGTGTGTGCGTGTGTCAATTGGATTTAGCTTGAGTGGTTGGAAGGAATGATGTTATCCTCCCTACCCTAATCAAGACTGCCGCTCTTCCATTCTTCTCCTTCCACTCTTCCATTCTTCTCCTTTGCAGCTGCCGGCAGAGGAGAATGGAAGAGCCGATGGGTAGGGTTAATGTTTAGGCAGGGGGTTAGATTTTAGGTGGCAGCAGACTAGATTTAGGTTTTTTTTTAAGCTTAAAACTGTGGGTGGGGTCAAGGGGCAGTTCACCATCCCTGATTTTTTCGAGGGACGGCGGAACTATATCCTAAACGTTTCGATTTTTTGAGAGGGATGAATTGGGAATGGCTTAGAAGTCCCCAATGACGTCCCAGCCATTTTGGAACGTTCCCAGGCCGTTTCTAAGTCTCCAGAACGCGGGAACGCACAGTACAAGGGGTTTTGCGGGGGGACGGCTTCCTGTGCAACTTAGGTATTACATGAGAGCAGACCACAGGAGAAAGATAACGAGTTGGGTAGGCTCTAGGAATAGTCTGAAAAAAGTCCTTGCCAAGGCAATGAAATTAAATAAAGTGACTATTGCAGGGAAGAAACCAACATATAGGGCTGAAAAGTGATTTGACTTGAAAAGTGTTTCGGAGGGATAGGATGAAGAGCAATGAAGAACAATGGCATTAGTTCTATGCTTTTAGTCTGATTTTGTTACGCTGTTGTGACTATGACATTAAATATAAAATGAAAGTTTCTTTCTGGATGCACATGTAGGTTCTCCCTGTATTCTCAATTGGCGAAATGTAACATGAAATACAGGTTCCTTCACAAGCATATTAATAATGTCATCTTAAAAATTCCATTATCCATACCTTCAATGCCATTCTTGAATTACTCCAGCATTTTCAAATGTATAGCTAATTCCTTTAGGCTTTTCTGTTGATGCCTCTCATGGGCAAAATTGCATTCCCATACATGCAGGACAAGCATATTAATAATATCATCTTAAAAATTCCATTATCCATACCTTCAATGGCATTCTTGAATTACTCCAGCATTTTCAGATGTATAGCTACTTCCTTTAGGCTTTTCTGTTGATGCCTCTCATGGGCAAAATTGCATTCCCATACATGCAGGACAAGCATAAGCTTATTTTCAAGAGCTATTGTCAACTATCTCAACCCTAAATCTGGGCCTGATCCATAAAAGATTGTTGTTTCCAATAGTTTTTTGGCATCTCAGAGAAAGACTCTAAAACAACGGTGCCCTGCCCAACATGAGAAAAAGAAATTGGTTGCGGATGGCTGCCAGAAAAGGAGTGAAATAATGCACTACTTACACCAACAATCTCCTAATTCAATTCCTCTAATAAATTAGTCGCCAACACAAAACCTTTTGAGACACAAAATTTTGGAAATGTAATATCATATCTCAAATACCACAGGGAAGTGAGTATACGACAAGATAAAACTATAATGGTCAAACAAAAAGTATAAGGGATTCTCCTTTCCTAACATGACAGTAACAATGCACGTAGTCTAACAATAACAAATGCATACAACTTCTATAATACAGATGAAGTTTGAAGACTATTCTTGCTACCTATCACATACAAAAAGGAGGGACAGCAAACATTAAAGGGCTCTTAGCTAGTTACAAATCTAGCTAAAGATATTTAGTGAGCACAATCAGAATTAGCATCCACAGAAGATATATGCACTGGATGGTTTATTACATACAAACATAAAGAGTCAAGAGAAGCTAGTTGCAATCAGGAAATATTTAGTTCCAATGACCACGTCTAGCTGTAGTCACCAGGAAGTCTGGTTGCAATCAAATGTTCGGTTGCTAGAAGGAAGAGTTCAGTTGCAACTGCACGAAAGTTCAAATTTGTTGCCTACAACCTTACAATAACCACTTGTAAGCAAGAATGCTCACTTCTGACATCCAAATGTTACAAGCCAATAATGTAATATGATACATCATAAAGTTCTGTCATTACGAATTGGGAAATTGGCACAGCACTTTCAAACTTTCAGAATATGGGGAAACAACATATACATGCATGCATATAATATATTTTAGTATATAAAGTCCAAGGGGTTAACTCAACTGATTGTCATCAATGTCACTAGGCATTTGGCTAATTCCATATAATATATTTTAGTATATAAAGCCCAAGAGGTTAACTCAACTGATTGCCATCAATGTCACTGGGCATTTGGCTAATTCCATGCCAGTAGGTGGCCGGTTTGAATCCCTTGGGTGAGGCGCACTAGTCTCTGCAAATGGGTTTATTAGGGATGTCATCCACAAATGTAGGGAAGCATCTCTTGGGTTCCCCCACAGAGCTTTCTTTGGAAAAAAAATATTATTTTTTAGTATTTACTATTAATAAATATTAGAAAAACTACCTTTGCTGTATGATAACATTATTCTTTGTTGTATGATAACATTATTTTTTACAGTAGAGACCATATTTTCTTAAATGTTTTCTTAGCTTTTGAAGTACAGAAACAACAGTTCTGAACTAGAATTTGAATGACATGTTCTCAATAGCCTTACTAGGCATTCCATACCAAAAATATTTTCTGTACTAAAACAAAGGAGCGAGCGAACCAGATGTTTCAGTTGCATAGTCATGAGGTGTTATCCTGTTTTTACAGTGTGGCTTATATGCTATATCGAGCCATTATATGAGAGCAGTAGTTATGACAAAAGAGAGTTGGATAAGTATTTAAATGAGTTAGGAACTAATCAAAAGCTTATTTGTGCTTAAAATGAAGTCAATACATTGTATCCCTTGGGATTTTAAGGTGTATTGACCCAAGAAGGGGTTGTCCCTCATTCTATGGGAAGAAGGGGCTAAAGGCCTAGAGGGATTGATGTTGGGTAAAAGATAAAAGCCTTGTATAAACCTTCCGGATGCTTCACCCAGGGATCACCCAAGAAAGCAGTGAAACGCTTATCTT